>JAWZYT010007196.1:0-12500 GCA_034508575.1 Petrolisthes manimaculis | reverse complement strand
CACACAAAGTCACACTCACACACACAAACAAACACAAAAAAGTCCCCCCCTTCCATTCATTCACACACACACACACAAAGTCACACACAAGCACATACACAGTCACACACATACACAAACTCACTCTCACACAGTCACACACACACAAACACACTCATTCACACACACACATAAATTCACTCATTCATTCACACACATACATACAAAAACACATACACAAAGTCACTACACACACAAACAAACAAACAAACAGACACACACACAAAAAAAAAATAAGAAAAAAAGTCACACACACACACACACACACACACACACAGTATGCAAAACAATTCAAAATAATTCGCGTAAGACAGTGAGCGAACCTCTTCCCTCCTCCTCCTCCATCTCCTCTTCTTGCTCCCCCTAACCTCCTCGCCTCCCCTCCTCCATCTCCTCCTCCTCCTCCTCCTCCTCCTCCTCCACCTCCTCCTCCATTCACAGACTGACTATTCTCCTTCAGGCTATGTTATTGGTTTTAGGCTAGTGGATACCTCTCTCCTCTCTGTCTCTCTGTCTCTCTGTCTCCCTGTCTCCCTGTCTACCTGTCTCTCTGTCTCTCTGTTTGTGTTTCTCTGTTTTTCTCTGTCTGTCTCTCTGTCTCTATTTCTCTATCTCTCTCTGTGGCTGTGTGTCTGTGTGGCTGTCTTTTTGTATCTTTTTCTCTGTCTGTCTCTCTTTTTTCCTGTCTCTTTTTTCCCGTCTCTCTTTCTTCCTGTCTCTCCTTTTATATTTGTTTATCTTTTTCCCTGTCTCTATTTTCCTTGTCTCTTTTTTTTTTCCCTCTCTCTCTCTCTTTCTCTCTCTCTCTCTCCTACGAAAATAATACCCGTCCTTCATTTCTCCTAACCTTTCCCTACCTTTCATCTTTCCTATACTCCCCCCACCCACTCTCTACCTCTCCCCTCCTCTCCCCTCTCTTCCTTTCCACCCCATACCCTTCCCTCCTCTCCCCTCTCTTCCTCCTCCTCTTCCCCCCACCCTATCTCTCCTCCTTTCTCTCCTCCTTTCTCTCCTATCTTTCCTCCTTTCTCTCCCCCTTTTCTCCACCCCACCCCCCACCTCCACCCCCTATCTCTCAAGTTGTAGTAACCGGAAAATTAGTGTAAGAATGGGACGGAAATAATGGGGGAGAATAGGGGGGGGGGGGGAGGATCGGTGTGTGTGTGTGTGTGTGTGTGTGTGTGTTTCTATAGAGGGGAGTGAGTTGGATGAAGAGGAGTCAGTCTCTACACCTCATCCACCTCGAAAGATAATAATAATAATAATAATAATAATAATAATAATAATAATAATAATAATAATAATAATAATAATAATAATAACAATAACAACAAACATTAAACAATACAAATAACAATAATAACATTATATTAACATATTTTCTTCAACAGGAAAGAATAGAGGAAAATATTTATCTTTTACACAAATTGGAGGTAAATGAGTCCTTCAAATATGGCCACGAAACACACACACACACACACACACACATCTACAGGGAAGGAGTGTGTTTCGTGGCATAGTCAGGAGGAATCAGAAGCCTCCAATTCTCATACACAATAACAGAGACCTTAATTAAATTGAAGGGGGAAGTTTTTTTGTGTTGGTAAATCTGGAGCAACTGAATCCTCCAAACTATTCCAAGCAACAACAACAACCCTTATTTTTGCTCTTCTGTGTGTCATGTTGTTTCCTGGCATACTTTGGAGGAATCAAGGCACTCCAATGTACCAAAAAAAAAAAAAAAAAAAAAAATATCACCTTAAGGAAAAAAAAAAAAAAAACGAAGAAATATGATGAAGGAAAAATGATGAAAATATACGAGTCGCTTTTTTTTTTTTTTTTTTTTTTTTTTTTTTTTTTTTTTTTTCAAATAACTTGGTGGAAGAGAAGTTACTAAATTTGGGTTAATGTCTAAAATTTAGGCGTTTTTCTTTGTGGTAGAAAAAGGTATTGTAAATGTGTGTGTGTGTGTGTGTTTGAATTAAGATTGTGATGTGTGTGTGTGTTATGTGTGTGTGTGTTCGTGTGTGTGTGTTCGTGTGTGTGTGTTCGTGTGTGTGTGTGTGTGTGTGTGTGTGTGTGTGTGTGTGTGGTGTGTGTGTGTGTATGTGTGTGTATGTGTGTGTGTGTGTGTGTGTGTGTGTGTGTGTTTATTTCCTTGGTGTATCAGAGTCAAGTGAACCACACCGACCCACCCCGACACATACCCAATACTCCAATACCACCCCACCATGACACCCCCCTATAAACCCACCCCCAACCCCCCCACCCACTCCATCCCCCCTACTCCATCCCTATCAATCCCCACTCAAACCCCCCCTCTACTCCCTCAACCCCCCTCCCCCACTCCATCCCTCTTGTATCACCCCCCCTCTTGTAAACAAAATCAACTGGGTGCCAAAAAAAGTCTTGTCACTTGTAAACACTTGTAAACACTTGTAAACACTTGTAAACATTTGTAAACAATATAAAACCGGCACAGAATTTGTGAAGCACTGTATATAGGTAATAAGAACCTTAGACACAATTATATTATTATAGATTACAAGGTAGGAGAAATCTGGAGGTTCAATGAGGTATAGAAAAAAAATGAGGAAAATGAGGAAAAATGAGGAAAAATGAGGAAAATGAGGAAAATTGAGGAAAAATGAGGAAAAATGAGGAAATAGAGGAAAAAGGGGAAAAAGGGGAAAAAGGGAGGAAAAAGGAGGATAAAAGGAGGAAAAGGAGGACGTAGGTGTCCTCTTTCTCCTCTTCCTCTTCTCTCCTCTTCCTGTTGCTTCTCCTCCTCTCACTTTCCTGCCCTCTCAGCTTTATCATACACTTAGCCTTTTTGCTGTCACTTTGATCCTGGGTTGGGAGAGGATGGGAGAGGGATGGGAGAGACTGGAAGAGGATGGAGAGGTTAGGAGAGACTGAGAGAGGCTGTGAGAGGTTAGGAGAGACTGTGAGAGGTTGGGAGAGGATGGGAGAGGATGGGAGAGGATGGGAGAGGATGGGAGAGACTGGAAGAGGATGGAAGAGGTTAGGAGAGACTGAGAGAGGCTGTGAGAGGTTAGGAGAGACTGTGAGAGGTTGGGAGAGGATGGAGAGGATGGAGAGGATGGAGAGACTGGAAGAGGAGGAAGAGGTTAGGAGAGACTGAGAGAGGCTGTGAGAGGTTAGGAGAGACTGTGAGAGGTGGGAGAGGATGGAGAGGATGGAGAGGATGGAGAGACTGGAAGAGGATGGAAGAGGTTAGGAGAGACTGAGAGAGGCTTGTGAGAGGTTGGAGAGACTGTGAGAGGTTGGGAGAGGATGGGAGAGGATGGAGAGGATGGGAGAGACTGAGAGAGACTGTGAGAGGTTAGGAGAGACTGAGAGAGACTGGGAGAGGTTGAGAGAGGTTGGAGAGGATTATGAATCTGAAATTGCCTGAGAGAGGTTAGGAGAGACCTGGGAGAGATTAGCCTCTTCTAGTTAGCCCCTTCCAAAGCCCCCCACCCCCCAACCCACTCATCTAGTTAGCCCCTTCAAAAAAAAAAAAAAAAAAAAAAAAAAAAAAAAAAAAAAAAAAAAACTCATCTTGTTAGCCCCTTCCAAAGCCCCCCACCCCCAACCCACTTCATCTAGTTACCCCCTTCCTAAGCCCCCCCTGGTCCAGTGTAAGCTTCTTTAAACCCTGCTACATCATCCAAGCTCATCTTATAAGCTGACCAGTTGAGGAAGAAGCCTAGGGTTAATTTTTCAAGGAAGGAGGGTTAATTTTTCAAGGAAGGGGTTTAAGGGGGTGTGGGAATAGGGGGACAGGCTTAGGGGGGTTTGGGGTGTGTGGGAATAAGGGGACAGGCTTTGGGGGGGGTTAGGGAGGTGTGGGAAATAAGGGGACAGGCTTAGAGGGGGTTTGGTGGGTGCAGGAATAGGGGGACACCACTTTACTTTACAACTGTACACACGTAACATGAATATAGTTAAAAAAATAACCCCTTTTAATCAAGCTAGCTAATTATGATAATCCCGCCAGATTTGCTTGTAACCTATATACGGGGAATTTTAAAATGTAATCAACATCATGTGAACAGTATTATTGTGATCAGGATATTGGGAATTGGGGTGGTAGTGAATGGTAGATGGTATGAATGGTAGAATGAGTGGTTAGTAGATTGAATGGTTGGTGGAGTGGTGGGAAATTAGGGTGGTAGTGAATGGTAGATGGAATGAATGGTAGATTGAGTGGTTAGTAGAATGAGTGGTTGGTGGAGTGGTGGTTGGGAATTGGGTGGTAGTGAATGGTAGATGGAATGGATGACGAGACACAATTATACACACACACACACTTAAACAATCACATACACAATCATAAACACAACATACATACACAATCATAAACACAACATACACAGACACACACATACACATACACCAAATAGACACACACGATAGACACACACACACACACACACACAAACACACACACACACACGGTCCCTTCAAGATGGTAAGGTAGGAGACAACATGACATAACCTAATACTTTTGACCATAACTGTACATGTTGATATTCTCTTGTATCCCCGAGGCTACACACTTTTACACACTGAGGAAAAGATTCTACCTGTGTGTGTGTGTGTGTGTGTGTGTGTGTGTGTGTGTGTGTGTGTGTGTGTGTGTGTGTGTGTGTTATAAGAAAATCTATATGTTATAAGAACGTGTTTACATTATTAAAATTACGTTACTACATAAAATTATATAATGTAAAAAGGCTTCTATTACACAAGACAGACAGACAGACAGACAGACAGACAGACAGACAGACAGACAGACAGACAGACAGAGAAACAGACAGACAGACAGAGAAACAGACAAACAGACAGACAGAAAGACAGACAGCAAGTATCTATCTACAAGTAACGAAATATTCTGGTAGCCCATCTCACTACTTTCTTCTTCACGTCTTCTCCTCCTTTCATTTCCTTTACATGAGTTGGGAAAATGACTCGACCTTCCTGCCTCCCAAAACCCAACCTCCTTTGTATTGGTGTGTGTGTGTGTGTGTGTGTGTGTGTGTGTGTGTGTGTGTGTGTGTATGTATGTATGTGTGTGTGTGTGTGTGGTTGGTTGTCATGATTGAATGAATTGATGGTTAGAAATACACTACGTCATTCACATACACACACACACACAGACACACACACACACTATCTCTATCTCTCTCTCTCCAACACAGGTCAAGCAAAATCACAGGTCAAATCTCTAAAAATATGCGACAAAAAAAAAAAAAAATACTCACACACACACACACACACACACACACACACACACACACACACACACACACACACACACACACACACACACACACACACAACACAAAAAAAGAATAATGCTCAGAGGATCCAATATCGTATTACACAATTCAACACTTCTGCGTTTTCAATTTAATCCTTCCTCTTCAACATTAATGGCATCAAAGTCTGGTTGCCACTCGTTCACTCTCGTTACACTTTTTACAGGCTTTGGTGTAGGGAGTCGATCGTTTTTCTCTCTCTCTCTCTGTCTGTGTTTCTCTGCCTCCCCTCTCTGACCTCTCTGTGTGTGTGTGTTTCTCTCTCTGTGTTTGTCTCTCCTCTCTGTTTCTCTGCCTCCCCTCTCTGACCTCTCTCTGTGTGTGTGTGTGTGTGTTTCTCTCTCTGTGTTTGTCTCTCCTCTCTGTTTCTCTGCCTCCCCTCTCTGACCTTTCTGTGTGTGTGTGTGTTTCTCTCTCTGTGTTTGTCTCTCTGTTTCTCTGTCTCTGTCTCTCTCTCTCTCTCTCTCTCTCTCTCTCTCTCTCTCTCTCTCTCTCTCTCTCTCTCTCTCTCTCTCTCTCTCTCTGTCTCTCTGTATATATATATATGTGTGTGTGTTTCTGGTGATTCCCTAGGTAATCTTTCGTCTCTCTCTCTCTCCCTCTCTCTCTATGTGTATGTGTGTGTGTGTCATTTGCTCTCGGAAAGGAAGGAAGGAAGGAAGGAAGGAAGGAAGGAAGGAAGGAAGGAAGGAGGGAGAGAGTGAGGGAGAGTTTGCAAGTGAATGAGTTCACGTAAAAAAAAAAAAAAAAAAACTTTGTAAAAAAAATGGGACCAACCTCGCCTCTCAAATCAAGTGGCTCTCAATAGATGAAGTGATAAAAAACTCTTTAACACTTTCAGGTTTGACCGTCAGGATTTTAAGGGTTGGTAAATCAGGAGCTACTGAATCTTCCAAACTAATTCAAGCAATAGTCCACCAGTAATTTTGCTAATCTGGTTCTGTTTCCTGGCATACTTTGGAGGAATCAAGGCACTCCAATGTACCAAAAGTATACTCTCCCCTACACATTGTACAGTCGCTGTCATTCGATTATAAATTTTTTTCTGGTTTAGGAAGGTAATATACAAAATACTTACAACTCAAATTTTTCTGGTTTAAATAAGGCAATACAAAATTTAAATGTTCAAAATACTTACAACTCAATTTTTTTCTGGTTTAAGTAAGTAGGGCAATACAAAATTTGAATATCCAAAATGCTTACAACTCAAAATTTTCTGGTTCAAGTAAGTAGGGGCAATACAAAATTAAAATGTTCAAAATACTTACAACTCAAAATTTTCTGGTTTAAGTAAGTAGGGCAATACAAAATTAAAGTGATTCAAAGTAACTCATTTTTAAAACAACAGTTGATTACTTAAGAAAATATAAATTAATTAATATATCACTCACTTCCACTCGACAATGGTTAACTGAGTCCATGTGAATGTTGACAAACTTTAGTGTCATTCTTTTTTCAGCTCAAATATTTGGGGGCTGAAAAATGCAGCAAAAATGAATTCCATATTTACGAATAAAAAACTGTCGTGTTTGTTGAAGCCACTGCTACTGTTATCTGTATTTAGTTCACGTGTTGTATCCCTCTTTCATACATATATCTGCTATTAATCTGGTCTCTCTCTCTTATTTTTCTCTCTCTCTCCATCTCACTCCCTCTCTCACTCACTCCCCACTCCCTCTCTCTCTTTCTCTCTCTCCCTCCCTCCCCACTTCCTCCCTTCACACTCCCTCCCTCTTATTATAATAATAATAATAATAATAATAATAATAAATAAGTAAATAAGATAAATAAAATAAAAGTTCTGCCATTAACCACTGAAACACACGGTGGGGATTGCCAAACTAAATTAGTCACTTAATTATTATCAAAAACCAAAGCAAGTGCCCCCCCCTGCCCCACACCCCCCCAGCCCCCTTTATTAGTGGTGTGTGTGTGTGTGTGTGTGTGTGTGTGTGTGTGTGTGTGAGGGGGGAGGGAATATTATAACCCTTCTATGGATTTTTTTTTTTTTTTTTTTTTTTTTTTTTTTTTTTGTGTGTGTGTGTGTGTGTGTGTTGGGGTGGGGGGTGGGGGGGGAAGGGGGGGACATTATTATACCCACAACTATGGCTCACTTTGAAGGTCTAATGATACACACAAACAAACCACTCTCCCCTAATTACATCCAATATGGCAGCCTAAATAATGTTAGTGTTTGTGTAGTAAACATTTAGTAATTTACCATGAACAGTACAGTCAAAGTCAAATATCCACCACCGACGACACTTTCCTTCCATCGTAGTAAATATCTTGGTAATAAAGAACAACACGTGTATGATTTTGCACCACCTCATAATAATAATAATAATAATAATAATAATAATAATAATAATAATAATAAAAATATCCACTGCCACTTTCCTTCCATCGTAGTAAATATCTTGGTAATAAAGAACAACACGTGTATGATTTTGCAGCACCTCATACTAATAATAATAATAATATCCACCAACACTTTCCTTCCATCGTAGTAAATATCTTGGTAATAAAGAACAACACGTGTATGATTTTGCACCACCTCATAATAATAATAATAATTGAGGGGGTTGAGTTGACGTAAGGTGTTGTTGTTGTAGGATTATATTTTAATATGACACTGATTTATTTGTACGATGGAAGGAAAGTGTCGGTGGATATTTGATTGTGGCTGTACAGGTCAGGTTAGGTTAGGTTAGGTTAAGTTTGGTTAAGTTAAGTATTAAGTTAAGATTGGTTAAGTTAAGATTGGTTAAGTTAAGATTGGTTAAGTTAGGTTAGGTTAAGTTAAGATTGGTTAAGTTAGGTTAGGTTAAGTTAGGTTAGGAATTAAGTCACTTCACCCGATCATTGTTTGTATTTTTTCGTAAACCAAGCAACACCAATATTTACGAGGGTCCATAAATAAATTAGTGCCTACAATCCATCCCAAATAGCCATGTTGACACAGCTGCTACCTTACCAAATAATGATATGCAAGTATTTTAATGGCCAGCCCTGCATTATACGTGGGCACAGAGTTAATTACGATTTATATATATATAGTACAGTTGAATACACAAATTGTGGCATTTAATGGTGACTTCAGGGGAGGTTAAGTATTTATGTATACGACTGTACATGTGGCCGCATAGTTACTATTTCAAGTGCCGGTGTATGTATGTATGAATATATGTATGTATATATATGTAAGTATTGATGTATGAATGTATGAATGTATGGATATATGTATATAAGTATGTATGCATGTATATATGTATGTATAGAAGCATGTATATATGTATGTATATAAGTATGTATATATGTATGTATAAAACAATAATGTATACCAAACGTATTTCATTTCATTTAGTGTTGATTTTATTCGGGTTACATTTCCATACACGACCATTTCACAACCCATAATAAACCATACATACATACATACATACATACATACATACATACATACATAACATACATACATACATAGGCTACTCTGTGAATATTATTGCATACTCTATATAGGTATTATTATTGGTTGTTAAAGGCATATATATATATTCACCATTTTACAAACTATCTGAAATTTGGTTTGTATTCTCATGTCAAAGTGAATATTTTTTGTGATGATATGTAATTCTTGATTTCTTGGGGCTTGTCTGTATGTGTGTGTGTGTGTGCTGTGTGTGTGTGTGTGTGTGTGTGTGTGTGTGTGTGTGTGTGCTTCGTGGTATTATTTGAAGGACTCATTTATCTCCAATTTTTTTCTGACCTAAGATGGTTATTTTCCACACTTATATTTAAAATCTCTCTCTCTCTCTCTCTCTCTCTCTCTCTCTCTCTCTCTCTCTCTCTCTCTCTCTCTCTCTCTCTCTCTCTCTCTTTCACACACACATTCATTCTCTCTCTCTCTCTCACACAACACACACAATCATTCACCTCTCTCTCTCTCTCTCTCACACTCATTCACCTCTCTCTCTCTCTTTCACACACACACTCATTCACTTCTCTCCCTGCCACCCCCCCCTCTCTCTCTCTCTCTCTCTCTCTCTCTTTTTAATACTTGCCTGCAGTCTATCATATGAATATTACATGGGAGTAACATCACATTAATATAACTGAATTAGAATATTATGCATTAGTGTGAAATAAACCAATAAATCGCTTTTGATTATTAAGATTAACTGTTCATAAGCTGAGCAAGTGATGACAAAAATAAAATAAAATAAAAAATAAATACGAGTTTTTTTTTTCATTTTGGTTATCTCATTCAAACCAAGTGGTAATATAATTTTTTTTTTTTATTATGGTGTGAAATATCTGTACACACACACACATACACATATATATTTATACAAGAACATTATTCACACACACATTAATATCATTCACACACACATACACACATACACATTGTTATTATTCTCACTCATTCACTTACTCTTTCATTCTATCTCTATTTCCCTTTCTCTCTCTATCTATCTATCTATCTCCTACACACTTCTGTAAACACACACACACACACACACACACACACACACACACACACACACAATATGCCAAACTATCAGCTATTAAACAAATAAACAACCAACCAACAACCAACCAACCAACCAATTTAAAATATCATTATATAATTTTCGTTGTATACATATGTTTTATATTACCAAAAAGTATTGTATTATTTTATATTTAAATGTATTGTATTAATTGGTGTCTGTTGCATGGTATGACAGTTTGATATCATTGTTGCACAGTTGCATTACATGTATCTCTGCAACATTGCATTATCGTATGACTTAACCCACGACAGCAACACAAGCAAACAAGCAAGCAAACAGAGACAGATGCCAAGCCCTGGTGTGTGTTTGTGTGTGTGTGTGTGTGTGTGTGTGTGTGTGTGTGTGTGTGTGTGTGTGTGTGTGAAGAGGAGTGTATTTATTGCATTGTGTTGTGTGTGTGTGTGTGTGTGTAATGCATTGTTTGTGTGTGAATAGAAGTGTGTTTATTGTGTGTGTGTGTGTGTGTGTGTGTATAGAAAGTGTGTGTGTATAGAAAGTCCTGAATTGTGTTGTGTGTGTGTGTGTGTGTGTGTGTGTGTGTGTGTGTGTGTGTGTGTGTGTGTGTGTGTGTGTGTGTGTGTGTGTGTGTGTGTTTGCTATTATGCACTGTGGTCTGTGATATAATATGAGACAGGGTCATGGATTAATATGGGACCCTGTGAGACTTGGAGGCTTCTGATTCCTCCTGACCATGCCACGAAACAACCTCCTTCTATATAGGTGTGTGTGTGTGTGTGTTTCGTGGCAATGTTTGAAGGACTCACTCACCTCCAATTTTCTGACTACATCACTGAGAAATGGAAGCGACTGATTCCCTCCAAAATAATAATAATAATAATAATAATAATAATAATAATAATAATAATAATAATAATAATAATAATAATAATAATAATAATAATAATAATAATAATAATAATAATAATAATAATAATAATAATAATAATAATAATAATAATAATAATAATAATAATAATAATAATAATAATAACAATAACAATAATAATAATAATAATAATAATAATAATAATAATAATAATAATAATAAACAAAAACAATAATAATAACACCAACAACAACACCTTCAACCACAACAACAACAACAACAACAACCAGAATAACAACACACACACACACTGGGGTTTGCAACACAGGCAAGCCACAATGCAACAAGAAGCAATTGCAGTCTGTGGTGTTGCAGAATGATCTATTGAATCTGGCATTTATGTAAGGCAAGGGGGAGGTTGTTAGTGAGAGAGAGAGAGAGAGAGAGAGAGAGAGAGAGAGAGAGAGATAGTTAGACAGATAAATGGCTACACACAAGCAAAGAGAGAGAGAGAGAGAGAGAGAGAGAGTTGAAT
Source organism: Petrolisthes manimaculis (assembly GCA_034508575.1). Lineage (NCBI taxonomy): Eukaryota > Metazoa > Arthropoda > Malacostraca > Decapoda > Porcellanidae > Petrolisthes > Petrolisthes manimaculis. The sequence goes on along the minus strand of JAWZYT010007196.1, from coordinate 1,217 downwards.
GGGTGTGTTTATGTTGTGTGTGTGTGTACGGTGCCTCTGTGTATGTACAGTCATGGTCAATAATAATCATCCACATATGGGTAACTTAATAATTTACTTTGTAATGTTTTCACGTTCACATATGATATTATTGTTTTAAGTAGTGTGTAGCTGTTTGTATTAAATTAAAAGATGGTAGTTAACCTATTTATTGGAAAGTTTATCATCTAAGGAACAGAGAGAAGCTGTCAAACTCTTACGTGAGTTACCCATATATGGATGATTATATTTGACCACGACTCTATATGTGTGTATCGTATATGTGTGTGTGTGTGCTTGTGTGTGTGTGTATGGTGCCTGTGTGTGTGTATGTATATGTATCGTGCCTGTGTGTTTGTGTGTGTCTGTGTGTGTGTGTGTGTGTGTGACAGACTTGGTGGTTTCAACACTATCTCTCACACACCACTACACTCACTGAGACCTTCCTTCACCTCATACACTGTGTTGGTCAGGTGGTGTGTATGCGTTGTATGTCTCTCTCTCTCTCTCTCTCTCCCCCCCCCCTCTCTCTCTCTCTCTCTCTCTCTTTGTTTGTGTGTGGCCATTTATCTGTCTAACTCTCTCTCACTCTCTCTCACTCTCTCTCCAAACCTAACCTAACCAAATCAAACCTAACCTAACCTAACTAAACTAAACCTCACCTAACCTAACCTAACCTAACCTAACCTAACCAAACCTAACCAAACCACAATTCCTTCCCTCTCTGACTGACTGACTGACTGACTGACTGACTATGTGATGCTTCCTTCAGTTGACAACCAAATCGTCCCGTCACTCACATGTATATATATATAGTATGGAAATATATTACAGTCTTCTGAAGCAAGGTAGGAAGGGAGGGAATACTCATGAATATATTCTTTCCTTGTAGATATTCTCAGATGATAATATATGCACATGGAAATACACATACATATAGATATTTTTATACACATACATATACATATAGATATACACAAACATATACATACATATAGATATACACAAACGTATATATACATATAGATATACACAAACATATACATACATATAGATATACACAAACATATACACATACATATAGATATACACAAACATATACACACACATATAGATATATTTATACACATACATATACATATAGATATACACAAACATACATATAGATTTACACATACACAATAATTATACTTGTTAGT
>JAWZYT010007195.1:0-19354 GCA_034508575.1 Petrolisthes manimaculis | reverse complement strand
TGGGTGGTGTGGTCGGTGGTGTGGTGGATGTTGTGGGTGGTGTTGTGGGTGGATGTTTATGGGTGGATGTTGTGGGTGGTGTTGTGGTGGGTATTTTGGTGTGGGTGGTGTGGTGGTCGGTATCTTGGTGTGGGTGTTGTTGTGGGTAGTAAAGGATGAAGAGAGAGGGACCTTAGAACTGCTCTCCCAACTTTACCAGATGAGCGATGGAGCGAGAACCACCACCACATAAAGTACCCAAGATTTAGAGGCGAGAGAAGAAAGGTATGGGTTCTGAGGTGTTCTCATTTTTCCATCTGGGTAAACCGCAAGATGGGAAAATGGGAATGAGGGTTAGAAGGAGGAGAGAGGATAGGAGACGGAAGAGTACGATAAAGATAAAGATGGGAAAATGTAAAAAGAAGGAAAAGAAAGAAACTGAGGGTATACGAAGGGAGGAAGTACGAATAGAAAAAATATAAGGAAAGGAGAATGGAAAAAAAGATGATGCATAAAAGGAAGATATAGGGAAAGGAGAGGAAAAAAAAATACATGAAAAAAAAAATACTGAAGGAAGGAATGAAGGAAGGAACGAAGGACAATGGTTGGGGAGAGGAGGAAGGATATTGGATGAAGAGTGAACAAGGGAGAGGAAAGACAGCTAGAGGGGGAGAAGTGGAGAAAAAAAGAGACAGCTGAAAATTGACAAAAAAAATAAATGAAGGAATAGTAGAAAAGGGAGAGAAAGAGAGAGAGATACAGAGAGAGACAGAGTGAATAGAGGATAGAGAGAGAGAGAGACAGAGTGAATAGAGGATAGAGAGAGAGAGAGACAGAGTGAATAGAGGATATATATATATAGAGAGAGACAGAGTGAATAGAGGATAGAGAGAGAGACAGACAGAGAGACATAGACAGAGTGAATAGAGGATAGATGATAGAGGATAGAGAGAGAGATCGAGAGATAGAGGATAGAGAGAGAGAGAGAGAGAGAGAGAGTGGATAGAGGATAGAGAGAGAAAGAGAGAGAAATTAGGCAACAACAAACATGCACCAAATACAAAAACAAAACACACCTGTATTACTAACACAAGACAAACACATTCTCCCCAAAACTCAAGAAAACGAACGATAGGAATCAAACACACACACCCACACACACACACGTCCTTGAAATTGGAACCCGTATATTGGAGAACTGAAGGTGGGAGACGAGAGATTTTCCTCGTCTTGTCTGGAGAGGAAAGGAAATGGGAGGAGAAAGTTAGGGAGGAGTGGAGAGGAAATGGAAGGAGAAAGAAAGGGAGGAGGGGAGAGGAAATGGGAGGAGAAAGGAAGGGAGGAGTGGAGATGGAATGGGAGGAGAAAGAAAGGGAGGAGAGGAGATGGAAGGAGAATGGAAATAAGGTTTGGAGTATGGGAAAAGAATGGAAGGAAGGTTGGGAGTGTTGGGAGGAAAATGGAAATGAGGTTGAGAATGGTGGGAGACAATGGAAGGAAGGAAGGAAGGAAGGAAGGAGACGAGAAGTGGTCAGTCTATCAGTCAGTTAATCAGTCATTCAAGTAGTCAATTGTCAGAGAGTTGGTCAAACATTTAATAGCTTTGTTGATCTATCTATCTATCTATCTATCTATCTATCTATCCATCTCTCTCTCTCTCTCTCTCTCTCTCTCTCTCTCTCTCTCTCTCTCTCTCTCTCTCTCTCTCTCTCTCTCTCTCTCTCTCTCTCTCTCTCTCTCTCTCTCCAAACGGTCTTATATAAAATCGGTGCCCTCCTCAAGGAAACAAAATCCCTCCCAGTCAACCCTAATGTACTATAATGTTCAACCTCTTTTGTGCAACCCCCGAGGCAAGGAGAAAAAAGGAAGGGTGGCGGTGAAGTGGAAGGAAATGACGAGGATGAGGGGAAGGTGGTGGAGAGAAGGGGAGGAAGGGGAGGGGGGGAGAAGGGGAGGAAGGGGAGGGGAGGGGATGATTAAGTGGGAGGGTTAAGAATGAGTGGAAGGGGAGGTAAAGGGAAAAGGGGGAGGTTAGGAGGGAGGATGAAACAAGAGGAGAAGGAAGAGGAAGAAGGAGGAAGAAGGAGATGGAGAGGGAAATGAGAAAGAGTATAAATAAGGAAGTGATGAATAAAGTGTGAGAAATTACGAGAAAGTGAAAAGAGGAAGTAATTCAATGGACAATATATATATAATGAGACAAACTAAGAACTGAGAGCGAAAGAAAAATGAAAAAAAAGAACGAAAGAAGGAAGAAAATAACAAGAAGAGAATGGTAAAAATGGAGCAGGGAAAAGGACAAGTAAATCAAGGCAAATGAGGAACACAAAGCGAGAAAAAAAAAAAAAAAAAAAAAAAAACTGAGATACAGATGGAGAGAGGAAGACACACAGACACACACACACACAGACAGACAAGAGGAGAGAGAAGGAGAAAAGTAAAAACAAAACAAAAAGAAAAGAATAACAGACAAAAGGATAGAGAAGGAGAAAAAAAGGAGAGATAGGAAGAGAGAGTAAAGAGAAAGTAAATTAAAAACAAATAAAGAATAACAAACAAGAGAGAACGAGAGAAGTAAAAAAAAAAATAAAGAGTAAACAAGGAAACAAAATGACAAACAAATAAAATGAGAAACGAAAAAGGAAATAAATAAAAAAAAATAAATAAAAGGGAAGCAACAGCAGAGAAAAAAAAAAACTCGCATATACATACACAATGAAAACAGCAAAGAAAATAATACAAAATAATGCTTACGTGAGAACATAAAGTAATCAGACAAAAGGAAAGGCGAGGGAAAGAGAAGGTGGAAAAAAAATGGATACTGAAGTGAATGGGAAAGCAAGGGAGAATTTATGGTGAGGAAGAAAGTGTAGGAACAAGTAGAAAGAGACAGGAGCAGTGAGATGGAAGGAAAAGGATGGATGGTGGTGGTGGTGGTAGTGGTGGTGGTGGTGGTGTTAGGGGTAGTGGTGGTGGTTGTGGTGGTGATGGTGGTGTTGTTGGTGGTTGTGGTGGTGGTGGTGATGGTGGTGGTAGAGTAGAAAGGGATGGAGGAGAGGAAGGGTAGTGGGTGGAGGGAAGAGAACCATTTGAGGAGGCAAAGTAGGAGGAGGAGGAGAAGAGGAACTGTAGGCCTAAGTAATTGAGAGAGATAGAAAGAGAGAAGAGTAAGAAGTGAGGAGAAGTAAGAAGTGAGGAGTGATGAAAATAGAGAAGTGAGGAAAAGAGAGAAAAGAAGTGAAAAGAGATAAAAAGGAGAAGAGAGAAGAAGTGAGGAGAAGAGAGGAGGAGAAGAGAAATGAGAGGAAGGGACACATCCACAGCCTCCGACTTTAAACTGGAGAGCTTAAAAAGTCTGGCAAGAAACACCTTCCTGCTCCCTCTCGTCCCCCCTCCCTCCCCCCCCCCTCCCCTTTGTAAAATGCACCACCTGCGCTACCACTGGACGGGGCAAGTGTGAGGCGGGGCGGGACGGGGCGGGACGGGGCAAGTAGCGTGGGATGGGATGGGGCAAGCGTGGGGTGGGACGGAGCAAGTGTGGGGTGGAAAGGGGCAGGCAAGTGTGGGGTGGGATGGGGCAGTGTGGGGTGGAGCGGGGGTAAAGTGGGGTGGAACGTGGGCAGTGTGGGGTGGTGGGACAAGTGTATGTGTGAGTTGGTGGGAAGGTGGAAGAGCATCACACGACAGAATGAGACGAGACACACGACATGAATGAAAACACAAACACCTACATATAATAAAACATACAACCCTTGACACACATAGAATCATACAAGTGAAATGGACAAACAATCAAAGAAGAAATATGTTATAATAAATGAGACAAACGAAACGAGTTGGTAATAGGATGAAGTCAGTCCATAAAAAATACTAGTCCCAATTATCTCGGTATCAAAAATAATATAATAAACTTTTTAGCCTTTAATATTATTGCGGTCACATACATCAGTCACAAATATAGTTTTTTTTTTTTTATGAATCTCAGCTTTCGCCATCTGGAACAGCGGTAAAATAATTACTTCTTCAGTTCCCAATATGAAACCTTTTGCAATGAAATACTGAAGAAAATTGATGTTGTGGAAATGACGAGTTTGGAGGGGAGGATAGTATGTGTGTGTGTGTGTGTATGTGTGTGTGTGTGTGTGTGTGTGTGTGTGTGTGTGTGTGTGTGTGTGTGTGTGTGTGTGTGTGTGTGTGTGTGTGTGTGTGTGTGTGTGTGTGTGGTGAGAGAGAGAGATAGAGGGGGCTGGAAGGTGTTGTTGTTATTGTGGCACTGAAATAAATAACGTAGTGTTAGTATCGGAAGAAAAAGGAACCTGTTTGTGTTGTGTTGTGTTGTATTGAGCTGTGTATGGGAAGAGAGAGGATGGGGTACAGTGGCGTTACTATAGTGGGGCTAACGAGTGTGTGTAAAGGTGTTGGCAGAGGTAGGAACAGTATACAATATAATATGTGTTGGTAAGATGGATACTATTGAGTGTAGGCTTAGAAAGGATAGAAAGTGTTGGAAATAATGGTGTAGCAATGGGGACAGTCAGTTGTGGATAAGAGGAGTTATAGTATGTGTAGTTGTATCAAAGAATAGTGAAATATCTTTACTGCTTTATTTCCACACTGTCATATTTAATTTGTTCTAATGTAGACTATACCTTGTTGCATCACAGTATATGCTAAAGAAAAAAAATATATTGTGTTTACTGAATGGAGCTACACATTTTCTCTCTATTTATAAAGTCGGGAATGTTTCAGTGTAATTTAAGTAGAGTATAAACTTTTGACAGTAAGTATGTATGTATGTATGCATGTGTTGTTGTTTTTTCTGTTTCTCGATGGATGTTTCTTTCAGTCCATATTCTCCGTCTCTCTCTATCTCTCTCCCTCTCTCTCTCTCTATCTATCTATCTCTCTCTCTCTCTGTCTCTCTCTCTCTATCTCTCTCTCTCTCTCTCTCTCTCTCTGCTTTACATCTCCCAACATCAGTAGCTATTAATTACCCATGCCGTCCACCCCATCACATTTTCTAGTCAGGGAAAAAAAAAAAGAGACAGGGAGAGGGGCAAAAAGAGCTTCTACATTTTGGGGTTTTGCAAAGTTATGAGCCACACTGAGAATAGGAGAGAGGGAGAAGGAGAGACAGGGAGAATGAGGGACAGGGAGAATGAGAGACAGGGAGAATGAGAGACAGGGAGAATGAGGGACAGGGAGAATGAGGGACAGGGAGAATGAGGGACAGAGAGAATGAGGGACAGGGAGAATGAGGGACAGGGAGAACGAGAGACAGGGAGAATAAGAGTGAGTGTGAGAGAGTGTAAGGGTGAGTTCGTATGAGTGAAAGTGTGAGTGAAAGATACTAGGAATAAGAGTGATAGTATTTGTTAACACATAACATTATTAACCTAAGCCAAAGTCCATGTAAATACCCCTGATGTTAACTGTATAATATGTCGCTTGTTAAGGACCCTGTGATCGTGTACCAGAGTTGGGGACTTCTGATTCCTCCTGACTATGCCACGAAACAAGCTCCTTCAATACGGGTGTTGTTTCGTGGCAATGTTTGAAGGACTCTCTAACCTCCAATTTTCTCACTACATCACGGGGGCCCTTAAATAAATCCTTCAGCATCCACTCTGTCCCTTCCCTTCCCTTGTCTGATATCACTAAACCACTATTATTAGGTCCATGTATTAGATTTATAGTGTCCATTTCTTTCGCCTCTTGCTTGGTGCTAGTGATTGTTATTCCTGTGTTCACCTTTCCATGTTTTCCTATCCATGTTCTTCTTGTGTCCTTTCCATGTTCTCCTATCCATGTTCTCCTATCCATGTTCTCCTATCCATGTTCTCCTATCTATGTTCTCCTATCCATGTTGTTCTTGTGTCCTCCTTTCCATGTTGTTCTTGTGTCCTCCTTTCCATGTTCTCAGACGTTGTGTTTTTGGAAAGACTTTAATATCCCATGAACCTTTCCTCCCTCTCTCTTCCTTCCTTTACTCTCTCTTCCTTGACGGTTCCCTGAAAATTATTGTTTGTCCCTGAGTGAGTCTGCTTGTGTCAGAGCTTCAGTGTTTGTTTCCTGTCTCGTGTTCAAATAGATTCTTTACTCCCTACTCTCTTTACTCTTTACTCCCTACTCTCTTTACTCTCTACTCTCTTTACTCTTTACTCCCTACTCTCTTTACTCTTTACTCCCTACTCTCTTTACTCTTTACTCTCTTTACTCTTTACTCTCTACTCTCTTTTTTGTCAATAGATTTTTTACTCCCTATCTATTTTTTTAAACTCTTGCCTAACGCATTCCAAAACATGATGCTTATTTGTATCTAAATTATTTTGTTTTTTCTTTAGTCTGGTGTGTATACTTAATCCTGTTTGTTTGTTTGTTTGTTTGTTTGTTTGTATGTCACTTCTTTCCCCCGTCAAACTATGAATGTGTTCGTTTGACTCCGTGCTTGTCTGGTGTGCTTGATTGCCTTCACTGAGGCCGACACATGACTGAGTGGCAAGGAAATTGATGGTCGAGGAAGGGGGTCAGAGATAAGGCTGATCGAAGGCTGGGTGGGTGTGAGGAAGTAAGAGATGTATGTGGTGGGGGTGGGGGAGGGGTGGGGGAGGGGTGGGAAGGAAAAGATATGTAGGAGGGAAAGGAAGGTGGAAGGGAAAAGGAAGGAGAAGTAGTATAGAAAGGAAGGAATAGGAGGATAAAATTGACTGGAGAGTGAGAGACAGAGACATAGACAGAGACAGAGACAGAGACATAGACAGAGACACAGATACAGACACACAGAGAGAGAGAGAGAGAGAGAAAGAGAGAGAGAGTGAAACGGGCCTGAAACATTGGTGTTGAAGCTGATGTATCTACCAGCTTAACTTGCCTCGCCCTGCTGACACCTCCTTTCCTGCTCACGGTCCCTCCCTCCCTGCCTGCCAACACCTACTTCCCTAATGACTCCACACATCCCTGCTCACTCTTCCCTTCCTGCTGACACGTCCCTTCCTGCTCACATATCCATCTTTCCTGCTGGTATCCCCTTTTAAATGGACACCAACTTTTATTCTTACACCATTCTTAAATACTGCTGAAATTTGTACTACCCTGACACCACCCGTCTGCATACACTCCTGCTCTGTTCTGCTCTACTCTACTCTGCTGACCACACGACTCTACTGCTGATTCCATCCTGCTGACTATCCCACTTCACCGAGACCATCCTTTCACAAAGTTGTTATATTTTCGTTTAACCTCCACAACTTGGCTGAAACTATTTTGCTGTCGTGGTCTGATCTACTGAATAAGGGAAAGATATTTTGGAAACTATTTAAGAGAGATCAATCCTTATCAGGATATGAAAGGATCCCTCAAAAAAAAAAAAAAAAAAAAAAAAAAAAAAATTATATATATATATATATATATATATATATATATATATATATATATATATATATATATATATATATATATATATATATATATATATATATATATATATATATATATATATATATATATATACTACTAATAAAAATAATACTAATAAAAATAATACTAATAAAAATAATACTAATAAAAATACTACTAATAAAAATACTACTTATACTACTACTACTACTAATAATAATAATAATAATAATAATAAATGTAAATAGAATGAGAGAGAAATCAGGAAGCAGGAAGTCATGAAGTGCAGACAGGTAACAGAGTCGTATTGAAGCTGATCTATCAACATACACAGCTGACTCCACCCCTGCCCTGCCCTGTCCTGCCCTGCCCTGCCCTGCCTCACCCCACTTGGCCACACCCCTTTCACACCTCACGCAACCAGTTTTCACCCATTTCCTGCCTTGTCTCCTCCCAACTGACTCCATACGTACCCACCGTGTTTCACTTTAGTTGGTCCCAGTACTGCTTATCCTTGCCTTACCTCACCCTTTCCCTGCCTCACCCTTTCCCTGCTTCACCCCAGTCCTGTTACACCCTTGATCAGTTCACCCTAACTGCCATGGCTTCATCTCTGACCCGCCTCACCTCCGTTACCAACACACCACACCACACCACACCACACCTCACCTCACCACACCTCCCCTCCCCTGCCCTGCTCTTCTTCACCCCAGATTGCCACTTTCATCCCTATCACGCCTCACTCCAATTTACTAGCCCCTATTCCTGTCCTGTCTCACTCCAGTTACCAACCACTCACTCACTCTCTAGCCTTTCATCACTCCTCCTGGACCATTACTCATTTCTCTTCATCTCCCAAACATTTGACATTTGAAGGCTGATACTAAGCTTAATTTTCTATCTTTGAAAGAGGTGTTTAATTGTAGTTTGTATCAAGTTTCATTTCGTAAGTTTTTTCATGTAATAATCACCTTCATATCATGCTTAACACCATAATTATATGAAGTGTATGTGTGTGAGTGTGTGTGTGTGTGTGTGTGTGTGTGTGTGTGTGTGTGTGTGTGTATGTGTCTCTCCCTCTCTCTCTCTCTCTCTGTCTCGCTCTCTCTCTCTCTCGATCACTTGTCAGAGGGTCGGGAGGTGGTGTGACTGACTAGGGCTGGGTTAGCTGCCTTGACGTTCCACCTGGAGACACGACTGACGTTTCAATGGGTGGCCTTGTATGTAGAATCTGTGTCTTGACGTCTTGGAGAGCAGAAGGAACAAGAGAAAATAATAATGAGGAGAATAGAGAAATGAGAGGATAAAGAGAAGAGGAGAAGAGGTAAATGAATAAATATTTTAATAACGTAAGCGAAAGTATATGTAAAGTATTGTAAAAAATAAGGAGTTAAGGGGGTAATTCACTTTTGTTACATTGGAGTGCCTTGATTCCTCCAAAGTATGCCAGGAAACAGGACTAGACGAACAAAAAAATAATGGTGTTCTGTTGCTTGGAATAGCTTGGAGGAATCATTTACTCCTTATTAACCAACAGTGCACCATATTTCCCCTTTAATTAAAACTGATACAAGATCCGGGGAATAAGAAATCATTAGTGTCTTTCATTGAACTGGATAATGGAATTCGGAGGGAGTTCACCATAGACTGTGACGAGGTAAACAAATGAAGGGGCAAGGAAGTAGTAAACAACAATCACTGACAGAGGCTACGTTTGATAATCTCTAATAAATTATACTCCTTTAGTGTGTATGGGGTGACGGAGATGATACCTGGTTTATAAAATTGTATATATGTTTTTAAATTGACTAGGAGGTGCATTACTTGATCATATTGGTTATCAATTCACAATGTAGTAAGCAATACAATAATTATCACACACAACATCTGTTTTTTAACGTCAAAGAATCACGTAGAGAAATATTTGCCAAAAGCACAGCTGTCTTGAACTGCACTTGTTTTACTCGTTGTGGGGAAGACCAGTCCATGTAATGGGCTAAAAAGTTCTATTTCGCCAAAGAAGAGAGAAATTCTGAGATGTGGCAGAGCTCCAGTACCCGCCACCACAAGGGAAAGGCTGGAATATTGGCGAAAAGTTGGCTGTGAAACTTTATAAAAATGCTCCATCAAAATTCTAAACAAATATATTTCTTATTGAGTACGAAAGAAATGTCAGGTTAGTATAGATTCAGTGTTATATTTACCTTAGAACTCCCAGCCTTAAGGGGAGAGTATACTTTGGTACATTTGAGAATACCAGGAAACAAGACCAGATTAACAAAAATAATGGTGGCCTGTTGCTGAGAATAGTTTGAAGGAATCATTATCTCCAAAATTGTCAGTACTATACCCAGCCTTAATCTATAGTAGTAACAGAGAGATAGAGATAGGGACTGATAGATGCTTTATGGCTGAACTTCTCACCTGTAGGGCAATACTTTCCCATTTCAACTGGAGGTGAGAGTTACACGTTTGGTTTGGCTTGTGTGCTGCCTCTCCTATACCTGTCACTCGCACCCGTCCCAATCTTTACACCCTTCCTATCCTCCTCTCTCTCTCTATTCTCTCTTTCTTCTCTCTCTCTCTCTCTCTCTCTCTCTCTCTCTCTCTCTCTCTCTCTCTCTCTCTCTCTTCTCTCTCTCTTTCTTTCTTTCTCTTTCTCCATCTCTGTAGCTTTCTCTCTTTTTTTTCTCTCTATCCGTCGCTCTTTGTCTCTATTTCTTATATATATATATATATATATATATATATATATATATATCAGTATATCTTTTTATCTATGTATCTATTTGTTTCCCTATGGCTCTTCTCTCCACAACAACCCCTCTATCCTAATTCCTAAACACGGCACAATTCTTTCCTATAAGACCTAAATACTTTTCTTTTCTTCCCATCCAATTGGCCAATAAACCTCCTCCTTCAATAAACCTCCTCCTTCCTCTCTCCAGCCTTGGAACCTCCCACTTCCCCCTAAAACATTTCTCAACCTTTTTTATCTTTCTCTGTTTTGTCTTTCTCGTCTCATACGACATCCTTCCCAAATGTTGCTCTTAATATTAGGAGTTTCTTTTATTTATCCAATCACCAGTCAATCAATTTTATCCCTGTATATGTATATCTATACTTTACCTTCCCTTTCTCTTCGGATTTTCTATCAACTTCCTGACCCAAACTGAATTTCACCCCTCTCTCACTTTCTCTATCATACCCTTCACCATTCCTGCCCTTTCCCCTTCACTCTGGACATCAAGAGTATAGGTTTACCAGACAGTGACTTGCTGCTCTCTCTCTGTAACACTCAACCTGATCCATCAAACACCTTACTTTTTCTACAGCCGAACAGTAGTATTAATTAAACACTCCTCTACCCTCACCACCAAGAGATGCACTTAAGGTGAAAATTCGATGTTGGTAAATTTGGAGCTACTGAATCTTCCAAACTATTCTAAGCAACAGAACACCATTACTTTTGCTATTCTGGTCCTGTTTCCTAGCATACTTTAAGAGGAATCAAGGCACTCCAATGTAACAAAAGCGAATTACCACCTCAAAGACTCAGCCACTCAGAGCAGTTCCTATGACAGCTTATACCAGAAATATTCGTGGGTATATTTTGCATCCCATTCCAATACACACCTACCGTCCTACACACCTGGCAACTACACACCTACCTTCCTACACACCTGGCACCCCACACACCTACCGTCCTACACACCTGGCGCCCCCCACACCTGCAACTCAAACGGGAACGACCAATTACTGCCTGGCTTTGATGCTTGCACACACGCGCCCTCCCAGCCACCGCCAGGCCTAGACTCATAGCTTCACACATAAACCCACACACACACACAGACACACCCTCATAAAGTACACACACACACACACTGGACATTTATACGGACACACACACTGGACATTCCTACACAGAGACACATACAAACATACATAATATCAGTTTGGTTGTCCCTCGTGTGTTCTGTGTCGTGTGTATGTATTGCCATGCGCTGTGTCTGTATATACGTGACATTATGTATTCATATATTCTAAAGTGTGTCAGTGCTAGTTTGTGCTATGTATGTATGTAGGGCACAGGGATATTTAATTATTATCGATGTGAATAAACGGTGCGTGCGCGTTTGGTTATGATAGGGATGAAGTGGAGTGTGAGGTAGTGGTGTGGTATGGTGTATTCTCGTGTGGGGAGGGTTGTAGTCTAGTGAGGGGTTGGGTTGTGTGTTGTGAGGGGTGGGTTGGGGTGTTGTGATGTGCTGTAGTGTCTTAAAGTGTGGTAGGGTGTAGTCTTATGTTGTGTTGTGATCCTTATGTTGTTTGTTGTGTAGTGTGTTTTGTTGTAGCGTTGTGTTGTGGTGTTTTGTGGTGTTGTGGTGTGATGTGTTGTATAATATGATGAATTATAGATCAATATCGTAATATAGTTTGATGTGATGGATAATAGTGTGGTGTAGTTTAATGTGGTATATTGCCTTGTGGTGTGGTATATTGTGAGGTGTGTCGTACATGCATACCAGTAGTAGTCTGTGGTGTGTACGATGGTGTATGTGTGAGGATGCACCATGAATATTCACCTATGCATACATGTATAAATTGAAGGGAGGAGGAACAATAGAAAAGGAAATATCACAAAGCAAGTATTTAAATTTGATTATACTCCCAGGCATAGAGGAAGATGGAAGGAATATATATAACCTCTCATGACCAAACAAACCCTCTCTCTTGTCAGAATGTTGGCGTGGGATGGGTGGGTTAATATTAAAGGAGGGTCTATTGTTTTTATGAAGTCTACGTAGCCTTCTGGACGTGTCAGGAAAACAGACATCCGATTCGTATATTGAAGACGTCTGTTTCCCACCATAGTTTGGAGGAATCACCAGCCAGGCCTCCAATTCACGCAAAAAAACAAAAAAGAATAAAATAAAATAAAATAAATAAATAAATAAATATATAAAATTTCAACTTCATTCATTCATTCATTCGGTCCATTCTACTATTTATATAAAGGATCACAACTACTTTCAGATACAATGCTAACTAATAATAAAAAGATAAATATATTACTCAGCTAGTTTTATTGACAAGTCTGTGATTTTCTTACGTGTCTATCTATATACTTAAGGAATTGTGTCTAGTACCGTGTGTTCCCTTGTAAACAAACTTGGTGATTATCTTCAGTAGAGTCAAGTAATCCCAAGCAATAACGTGGATTAGGATGAAAGCTTAATGTTGTTAAAGCGTAGAGCGAGAGGGAGAGAGAAAGAGAGAAATGAGAGGGCCATATGTAGGAGAGAGAAGGAGAGAAATGAGAGGGCCATATGTAGGAGAGAGGACCATATGTAGGAGAGAGAATGAGAGGAGCGAGAGGGCCATGTAGGAGAGAAAAGGACAGGAGCGAGAGGGCCATGTAGGAGAGAAAAGGAGAGGAGCGAGAGGGCCATATAGGAGAGGAGAGGGAGGGCCAAACTGGGAGAGTAGTAGAGTGAGAGTGGCTGAATGTGTTTATCAAGCCACAGGGTCGTAATGGTGTTGTGGTGCTTATGTGAGGTATCCAGCTGGTCCAATTACTCTCACACGCTACCTGCTGTGGGGAAAGAGAGCCAGATGAGAGGAGAGGAAAGGAGGAGGAGCAGGAGAGGAGAGGAGAGGAGAGGAGAGGAGAGGAGAGGAGAGGAGCAGGAGCAGGAGCAGGAGCAGGAGAGGAGAGGAGAGGAGAGGAGAGGAGGAGGAGAGGAGAGGAGAGGAGAGGAGAGGAGAGGAGAGGAGAGGAGAAGAGAGGAGAGGAGAGGAGAGGAGAGGAGAGGAGAGGAGAGGAGAGGAGAGGAGAGGAGAGGAGAGGAGAGGAGAGGAGAGGAGGAGGAGCAGGAGAGATCGTAGGGGGAATGAAAGAGATGGTTAGAGAGAGATGGTTGGGGAGAATTGAGCAGAGGGGAAGGACAGGAGATTGAAGAAAGGAGAGAGAGGATTGGGAAAGTGGAGAGAATCCGGTAGCAGTGACATGAATCTAGGTTGAGGGAAAGGCATGAAGGAAAGGGAACAAGGGCTGAGGGAAGGATAAAAACATGGGAAAGAGCAAAAATGAGAAGGAAAGTTAGAGAGAAAAAATTGCTGAGGAAAGGATGGATGTAAACACTACGATGGAAGTGAAGGGAGTGAGATAAGAGACAGGTGACAGGAGGGAGAGGGTATGGATAGGAAGGAGAGGAAGAGAGAGCGAGGGGATATGAAGGAGAGGAAGAGAGAGAGTGAGGGGGGAGAGAGAGCGAGGGGATAGGAAGGAGAGGAAGAGAGAGTGAGGAGAGAGAGAGTGAGGGGAGGGAGAGAGTGAGAGGAGAGAATGAGAGGAGAGAGAGAGTGAGAGGAGAGAGAGAGTGAGGGGAAAGGAGCAAACTGGGAGAATCGGGAGGTAGAAACGAGAAATTGTGAGAGGGGAGATGAGAACGAGGGAAACGGAAATGGTCAGAGGGAAGGCAGGTCAGAGATAAAAGTGAGGCAAAGGAACAGAAGAGAAGCATGGTTGAGTTGGCAATTGAGATAGGTAGGTAAGTGAAGCGGAATTAAGGGGCCTATAAAACGTGTATCAGAGGAACAGATTGAAAGGAAGGCTAAGTTACCAACACATAGATACGTAGGAAGGTAAAGTAAGTAAGGTTTAAGATGAAGGGACCTTATGCCAGATTAATTATGTGGATGTCAGTCACTTACTCCTCAGTGGTTTAGCAGACTATTGCCCAGAGTGAGTGATATCTTGTGTGTGTGTGTGTGTGTGTGTGTGTGTGTGTGTGTGTGTGTGTGTGTGTTTGGTGGACGAGCATGAGGCAGCCTGATTGTGTGTGTGTGTATATGTGTGTGTGTGTGTACATCATAGGATGAGTGAGTAAAAGACAGCCTGGGTGAGTGATATCTTGAGTGTATGTGTATGTGTATGTGTGTATGTGTATGTATGTGTATGTGTATGTGTGTGTATGTATATGTGTATGTGTATGTGTGTGTGTGTGTATGTGTGTGTGTATGTATATGTGTATGTGTGTGTATGTATATGTGTGTGTGTGTGTGTGTAGGATGGGTGAACAAGAGACAGCCAGAGTGAGTGAGTAGTTAGTAGGTTGTGGGTTAGAACTGAACTCCTTCCTCCTCACTGTGAATAAAGAATCAAATAGCAAGCCAACTCTGATCTCCCTAATACTATGAATATATAATGTGGCCTCCTGATTGGTCCCTCTCCCAAGCTGTGTCTTACCTACTCTAATGGGTCCTACCTGTCTACCACACCTCAGAATATCCCTCCTATATCTAACTTAATCTATGGTATCTCTCATTAGTCTATCTCGTTTCTATCTACCTTTAAATAAAAAAAGATACTTCACCTTTTAATCTCTCACTAATCTCTACCTTAATCTATGGTATCTCTCATTAGTCTACTTCTTTCATATCTACCTTTAAATAAAATACGAGAGACTAGGGGGAGGGGGAGGGGAGAGGGGAGGGGGGGAGGGGGAGGAGAGGGGGGTTTGGGGACATTATACGCATTGGATTAGCGTATAATTTGAGCGACAAACTAGAGTAAATTCTGCACGCTTTGACTTTGATTATTATAGAGAGGATTGATATTGGGGTTAATGTTGCAGTATTGCCTGGACTTTGGGTACGGTAATGGTGGTGATGGTGGAGGTGGTAGTAGTGGTGGTGGTGGTGGTGGTGGTGGTGGTTGTGGCGGTAGTGGCGGTAGTGGTGGTGGTGGTGGTGGTGGTGGTGGTTGTGGTGGTGGTGGTGGTGGTGGTGGTGGTTGTGGTAGTGGTGGTAGTGGTGTTAGTGGTGGTAGTGGTGGTAGTAGTGGTGATGGTGATATTTTTTTTTGGGGGGGGAAAGAGAGATGAATGGATAGATGGAAGGGATGGGGTAATGATGGGTGTATGGAAAAAATGAATGCGAGAAAGATTGATTGCCTAGAGAGACAGACAGAGACAGAACAAGAACGAGACAGAGAGGCAGATAGACAGGGAAATTGGCAAGAAGGTAGGTAGACATCCAATCAGTCAAGCAGGCAGGCAGCAGGCAGGCAGGCAGACACACCTTATCAGTATTCAAGTACCACACCAGCACCTTCCCACCACCTCCCTCAAAACTCTACCCTCGAGTTCCCCAAGAAAAATCACAAAGTTAAGCCCGAGCGAGATTTAAAATAGAGGTAAAATGTTTGGTAAGTAAGGATGCGTGCTGTGTGTGTTCCTTCCACTCTCTCCGTTGTCAATTTCTGTGGTTGTTCATTTGTTTGTCTAGAATTAAGCCTCAATCACACACACACTCACTCACTTACTCACACACACACTCACTCACTTACTCACGCTCGCACACACCCACATACTAACATACACTCACATACTAGCACACACTCACATACTAACACAAGCACACTCACACATTAACGCACGCACGCTCGCTCGCACATACTCACATACTAACACACACATTCACATACTAACACACACACTCACATACTAACACACACATTCACATACTAACACACACACTCACATACTAACACACACATTCACATACTAACACTCTCTTTTTCTCTTTCTCTCTCTCTCTCTCTCTCTCTCTCTCTCTCTCTCTCTCTCTCTCTCTCTCTCTCTCTCTCTCTCTCTCTCTCTCTCTCTCATATTCATCTATTCCCTGTTCGACTAGATATTTTCCATCAATTTCCATCCCCTTTTTTTCCCTTCCCCCTTACTGGTTTAAAACTTCCCAACGAGTTTAGGCAAAAGTTAATGTACTTGGCCCCCATTCACCCCCTTCCTCAGATCCCCCCTCCCCCCCCACCCCCCTCGGTATACCTGAATTTATAGGACGAGAGAAAATGATGTTTGTAGGCCTATATAATTCAAGAGGATAAAGGAAAAATGTAAGTAAGCAAAATTAAAATATCTTAAGTCAATTTTTCTTATAGGTGAAATTTTAGGTAAAAGAGAGATAGAAAGGGGTGAATAAGGGAGGAGGGTGAAAGAGTTGGAGAGGGGTGAAGGAGGGAGGGTGAGAGAGAAGGGTGAAGGAGGGAGGGTGAGAGAGAAGGGTGAAGGTGGGGAGGAGAAGATTGAAAGAGAGATGGAGAGGGTGAGAGATAGATGGAGAGGGTGAGAGATAGATGGAGAGGGTGAGAGATAAATGGAGAGGGTGAGAGATAGATGGAGAGGGTGAGAGATAGATGGAGAGGGTGAGAGATAGATGGAGAGGGTGAGAGATAGATGGAGAGGGTGAGAGATAGATGGAGAGGGTGAGAGATAGATGGAGAGGGTGAGAGAGAGAGAGGGTGAGGGGGTAAAAGGGAAAGGTGTCAAGGCTGTCGTATCAAGCAGGCGATGACAGGAACAGGGAGAGGAGGGGAGAGGGAACTAACCTGACTGACAGCTCCGGGAAATGAAATATAACCCTTTGAAAAGTTGTCATCAGTGAGGGTACATTTTTTTTCTTGTATAATCTATAAGAGGCAATTTAGGAGTGTTTAACTTTTGCAGGCAGGCTAGAATGAACCCTGATTGAGTTGCTCCTTCGTGGTGTAAGGACCCTGTGATCGTGTATGTGAATTGGAGGCATCTGATTCCTCCTGACTATGCCTTAAGACAAGCTCCTTCCATATTATACTGTAGTAGGTGGTGTTTCGTGGCACTATTTGAAGGACTCATTTACCTTCTACTATCTAACTACTGTACATCACAAGGTTCTTTAAGGAGTGCAATAGTCGGAAAAATATTAATTATGAAATCACACACACACATACACATACACACACACACACAAAAAACACACACACACACACACACACACACACACACACACACACACACACACACACACACACACACTGAATTGTAGCTTAATATTTTCCAGCACAAAACACAGAAAAGCATAGCGAACTTCCCATGAGTTTATATTTTCCTCTACTGACGGACTAATGAGCTAAACTAACAGGATTTACCATTGAACTTTGATATAGTATTCCAAGCCAATACTTCCCAAGCCAATCCAAAATAATGCAGTCAGAGCGAGAAACTAATCATCTCTTCGTACACTAATCAATCCTATTTACCACACCACGGGACAATGACACACACGTTAAGGGGGGTGTGGGAGTAGGGGACAGGCTTGGGTGGGACTGGGGGTGTGTGGGAATATGGGGGACAGGCTTGGGGTGGGTAGAAAGCCTGTTCCCCTATTCCTGCACCCCACTAGACATAAGAAATCTACCTTCTCCTCCTCCACCTTCTATCAACACCAATTCTCTCCACAACCCTCTCTCTCTCCACCACCACCACCACCACCACCACTACTGCCTACCGTGACAGCCTCTCTCCTCCACCACTATCACCTACAGCCACTAACCCCCCTCCCCCCTCCACTCCCTTCTCCTCCATACCCCCCCCCCCCCTCTAATCCCCCCTCCCCCCCCATCCAGGCACACAGGAAATTAGAGACGATACAGGAATGGCTTAGGAGAGAGAGAGAGAGAGAGAGAGAGAGAGAGAGAGAGAGAGAGAGAGAGAGAGAGAGAGAGAGAGAGAGAGAGAGAGAGAGAGAATAAAAGACAAGGTTAGAGAAGGTAGAGAAAACATCATTGGAGAAAATTAGAAGATACATTAATACAAAAACAACAACAAAGCAACACAAACAACAAACAACATGAACAACATAAAAAAATACAATAACAAAAACAACAATACGTAAAACATAAACTACCTGAACAACAACAACAACAAACAACAAAAATAAAACAACAACAACTACCAAGCCTACAAACACACACACACACACACACACACACACACACACACACACACACACACACACACAGCATAGAAGTAGAATCGGCCTGGTAGGACTTTCGTTGCAGGGAAAGGGATAAAGAAAACGAACTGGAAAAAGTAATACGGGAAGCTGATCGAAAAACGGAACACGGCAACAAACAAACAAACAAACACATAGATACACAGATATACATACAAAAAACAAAGAAACACACAAACAAATATATACCAGATATGCAAAAATAAAATAAAAATACACACACATACACAGACACAATTACAAATAAACAAATAAACACACACATAAACACACATACACAGGTATACATACAAGAAGAAAACACAAACACACATACACAAGACACAAGTGCAAATTAACAAACAGACATAGACACAGAAAGAAAATTGGAAAAAAACTGGAAAACAAACTGGAAAATACACCCACACCCACACCCACACCCACACCCACACACACACCCACACCCACACACACACACACACACACACACACACACACACACACACACACACACACACACACACACACACACACACACACACACACAAAGGGTAGAGAGTGTGAGATACCGGGAGGGAAAAAATAAGTAGCTAATTAGGAAAAAAAAAAAAAAAGGTTTGAAATGCGAAAGGTGCAATATTCAACTATATAATATTTCGGCCATAGATAACTAAATAAAACAAACGGCATGGAGTAAAAACATAACCTTCCTCACATTTCCGATGGCAGAAGTAAAAATTTATATTGCATAAAGAATAGGAAAAGGAAAGACGTTCATTAAGAAATTTGCAAGAATTAAGGTTCAGTGTGCAAATAGCGAGAAAAATAATTAATTCAGCTTTTAAATTGCAGACCCTTTATATTAACAAGAGACAGTGTATAGAGTGGCTGAAATGGATGGCTGATAAGAAACGAAAGAACAGGACAACTGGGGCTTATTAAAAAAAATGGGATCTCGAGAAAGGGTATCTGTGAATGAGAGTTTGAGGAAAGTAGCAAAACGTAAATAAATCTAGCATGCACTGATGGAAATAAGGGGATATTCTCATGTTGGTGAATTGGGAGGTCTGTGATTCCTCCACAACTATGCCATGAAACAACAGATCTCCATTTAATACCATTGAGGCCATTTGTTTTCTGGTATAGT
>JAWZYT010007194.1:0-20118 GCA_034508575.1 Petrolisthes manimaculis | reverse complement strand
TGTGGAAAATATAACCCCCTTCGTTGTTGAGTGTTGGAGGAGGTTGTAGTGAATGACGTGTAATGTAACTCTCTCTAGTCACTCTCTCTGCTTCACTGGTTCATTCGCCTGGTGTTTCATTTTGTATTCATCAGTCTCATGTCCAGGGGTTCTCTATCACCTGTAAAAAACATCTGTCGTTAGCCAAACATGTCTGATATTTGAGATGCGAGTGTGAATGTGTGTAATGATCTACTTTATGTTCAATTTCTTAATTATTTCCTTATTTTCTTCCTTTCTCCTTTTCCACACATTCTTCTCTTCTCTCTCTCTCTGTTTCTTTCCTCACTCATTTTTTTCTTATGTGTTGTCTCTCTTTCCTTTGACTCTTCTTTCTATTTATATCATCTCTGTCTACCCTTAATTTCCTTACCATTTTTTCTTCCTCTTCCGTCATTCCCGTCGTCTTCCCTCTATTCTTTTCAACCCTTTTACATTCTTTCCTTTCTCCACATCATCTTCCATCTCCCCTCTCTAACCTTCCAAGTTTACTCCTCCTTTCTTATCCCTCTACCGTTTCTTTCTCCATTAAAACTCTGTTCCTTCGTCTTCTCTCTTCCTCTTACTTCTCGTTTTTTTTTACTTTTCCTTCACTTACGGTGCATATGCTTTCCTCACTTTTTCCTTTTTCCCTTCCTCTTGCTCCTTCATACTCTATTCAATACTTCCTCTTCATTTCCATTCTCCTCACCCTCTTCACATTTTCCTTTTTCCTCATTTCTGCCAACCATTTGCTATACTTCCTATTTCTCTCGCTCTCTCTCTCTCTCTTTCTCTCATCACACTATTACAATCTAATTACAATATACATTTTCCTTCTCTCCTTTATTCCTCTCTTTGATTTTTAAATAATTCTCTCTCATTCCACCTTCAATTTAATTTTCGCTTCCGGTTCTTCCGTCTCTGCATCTTTCCCACTTCTAAACCCCCTCCACTATCCCCTCCCTCCCCTCCCCTTCCCCGACACATCCATGCATTCACTCGCCTGTCTCTTATTTTCCTTCCACTCCTTCCAGTACACCACCTCGTTTCCTTCACTCACGCTGTCTTCACTCCATTTTCCTTCCTTCTCCTCCACTTTCCCACACCTTTACCAGCTCCCTACCACTTCCAATCCTGTCCCCTCACTTCCCCTTGCTTTCCACCTGCACATTTCAATCCTCTATCACTTCCTCTCTTCTCACTTTTCTACATTCCCATCCTTTTACATGCACTTTTCTGGCTTCCTTTCCTCTATTCCTTATCCTTCCAAATACACTCAACCCTCCCACACTCAGTCTACAATCATAACATCCACATTTCCTCCCTCTCTCCATTCATCTTTTTTTCTCCTCCTTTTCCTCCACTCACATACCTTCTCCCTACCTACCTGCCTCCCTCTCTCCATCCATCTTTCTTCTCGTCCTTTTCCTCCACTCACATACCTTCTCCCTACCTACGTACCTACCTACCTACCTACCAACCTGCCTACATACATACATACATACCTCCCTCCCCTCTGGGCCACAGCTCCACCACAAGAGAGAGTGACTGCAGGGAGAACGTGAGCCGCCCTCTGATTGGGACTTACTATCCTTCCTCCCCTTCTTTCCCATCTTTCTGCATCCAGCCCCTTCCTTTCTCCTCCCTTTCTTTCCCATCTTTCTGTATCCAGCCAGCCCCGTCCCTTCCCTTCTCTTCCCTTCCATCTTCCTGTATCCTTCCCATCACTTCCCTTTCCCTTCTTTTCCATCTTTCTGCAACCAGTCAATTCCTTTTCCTTTGCCTCCCTTCCATCTCACTGTATCTAACCCCTACTTATTCTTACCCTTTACTTCCCTCTTCTCTGCACCCTACCCTTTCCCTTACGTATCCGTCCTTCCTCCTCATTCACATACGCTTTCTTTCTATCTCAAACCACTCATCATTCCTTGCAGCCCAACTCATATCAATTACCATCATCCACTTGTCTTATTCCCTAGACTTCCTTACCAATTCCCCTTTTTTCAGCACTCCTCCCTTTCCCTTTCTATTTCTGTACTAAATATCCGCACTACAGGATAAGAATATATAATGATGGCCTACCTATTTCATGAGTTAGCAGACAAAAAGGTACAAGATTGGCTAGTATCCGTCACTCTGAGCAGTACCAATAGCAGCTCTGTTAGTGTTAGTGTTAGTGGTGGTGTGTAGTGTCATAATAAAGGGTTTGCACAGCCTCTCTGACACACGAACCACCTGTAGATACTTACTTCTCTTTCAGCCAATCTCCCTATTCCTTCTATCTCTTCTAGTTTTTTTTTCCTTTCCTTCTGTCACTTCTCTTTCTTCCACTCTCAGTCCCAAACATCCCTTCTCTCTATTTCAATTTCCATCCCTTATAATTTGTATCTTCTTTTTTTCCCATACATTCCAATCCTCTCTATCCTTTCTCTTTCCCCCCACTTTCCATCACTTATATCCTTTCTCTTTTCTCCACTTTTCATTCCTTCTATCCCTTCTCTTTTCCACATTCTCTATATCTTCTATCCCTTCTCTCCCCCCCCCCCCCCCATTCACCATTCATTTTATCCCTTCTCTCTTTCCACTCTCTGTCTTCTCTTTCTCCACTCTCCATTCCTTCTATTCTCTCTCATTTTCATGGGATTTAAATTTATTGTCACATATAATTTTTGAATGGCAATGGTCAAAGTCGATATTACAAAAAGAGCGACCGAGTTTGAAAAATGTAGACAGAGGTGAGGGAATAAGAGGGAAGGAGTGAGAGAAAATTAGAAAGAAAAGTATAAAGGATTAGGGAAGGAGTGAGGGGGAATCAGGCAGAGAAAGGGGAGTAAGAGAGAGGTGGAAATGGAAGGATAGGTGGGTGGGTTAGAGGTGAGGAAGAGAAGGAAGGATGATAAAGAGGTCAGACAGAGAAAAGGGAGTAAGAGAGAGGTGGAAATGGAAGGATAGGTGGGTGGGTTACAGGTGAGGAAGAGAAGGAAGGATGATAAAGAGGTCAGACAGAGGAAGGGGAGTAAGAGAGAGGTGGAAATGGAAGGATGGGTGGGTGGGTTAGAGGTGAGGAAGAAAAGGAAGGGTGATAAAGAGGTCAGACAGAGGTGTGAGGGAGAAGAGGGTGCCGACTGACGTTCTGTCCAAAGCCGCTTGCATTATTCACGAGGAATCAGGAGAAGGCTGCTGTTGCCATTTCTGTTGGGTGAGGAAGGGAGGGGGAAGAAGGGAAGGGGAAGAAAGGAGGGGTAGAAGGGAGAGGGAAGAAGGAAGGGAGAAGGAGGGAGGGAAAGAGAAGAAGGAAGGGGAAAGGAGGGAGGTGGGAGAGGGAGGCGGGCAAAGGGAGGAGAAAGAAAGGTGTTGGAGAAAGGGAAAGGAAAGAATGGGAGTAGGAAGAAAACTGGAGGAGAGAGGAGTGAAAAAAAAATAAAGAAAAAGAGAGAGATAGTGGAAAGAAAAAGGGACTGTCTAGAGCGATAGGATCTGATAGGGAGGATGGATAGACGAGAAGAGAGGAGCGGAAAAGGGAAGAGAAGAGATGGATGAGAGAAGGAAGAAGGGAAGAAAGTGGAAGGAGGAGGAAGGGCAAATGATGAGGCTGAAGGGTACCGCAGGGGATTGATAGAGAGAGAGAGAGAGAGAGAGAGAGAGAGAGAGAGAGAGAGAGAGAGAGAGAGAGAGAGAGAGAGAGAGAGAGAGAGAGAGAGAGAGAGAGAGAGAGAGAGAGAGAGAGAGAGAGAGAGAGAGAGAGAGAGAGAGAGAGAGAGAGAAAAGGACAAGTATTAGGGTGTTAAGGTTGAGTGAGGTGGGAGGGATGAATGTTTATATGCCTCAGTAGGAGTGTGTGTGTGTGTGTGTGTGTGTGTGTGTCAAGTGATAAACAGACCTAAACACATTACACACCGTCACGTTAGGATGCGAACGTGTACCCTGCCAGGTTTGTCTGCTACGTCATAGTTTAAAGAAAAAAAAAAAAAAAAAAAAAAAAAGCACACCCGAAAACCCAAAAATACACACACAACTCTTTACTTTACAATAAATTAAATACTCCGTTTTCTCTGATTCGTGAATAAAAAGAGAGAGAAATCCGTATCGGTGGTTGTGGCACTCCAAACTGCTGGCTGGTCACCATACCCGGATATTTAAGTATTTACAAATTAATTCACCTATAAACATTTATCTCATCCACCCCCCCCCCCTCCACAAAGAAGAAAGAACAATTAAAAAGAAATTATTTACATACAGCCACGTATTTACACGATCTTCTCTCTCTCTCTCTCTCTCTCTCTCTCTCTCTCTCTCTCTCTCTCTCTCTCTCTCTCTCTCTCTCTCGTTAAGATATCAGCCTAAATTTTGGCTTCATTGCAACGTACTTTACAATATAAAACATGTATCAGTTGACCTGTTGCCATTATATTCCACATCAGCGTCCATTCCAAAGTCATAAGTCTCTGGTCATTTCAACAACCCGAAGGTCATTATTTTCTTCATTGCATAATATTACCACACAGAATGACTCATACCACACAGAATGACTCATACCATACACAGTGTATACTCTTATTGTGTGTGGAAACCCATGAAAAATATACCATGTCGATTAACTATTTATCCAAAACCTGAAACTCATACATACCCTTTGATTTACACGTGGGGGATAGGAACAAAATCTGTCAACAACATTTACTCTCTATTCTCTATAATTTCTTTTTATGATTAATGCATATGATGGCTAGGTCACACTCAGGGACAGGAGAGGACGGAATATGAAATTGCTTTGCCAAATGTCCTTCTCATGTTCTCATCCAAGCATCAAGGTGTGACAATTTCATCCTTGTCCAGTTTTACACACTTCACCTTTATGCTCCTTTAATCCTACATGTTCATAGTATAGTTGGCATTTTTATTTCCATTTCTCTTTGGGCATTTGTATATGTTAAAATACATATTTTTTTCATTGTTACCTAGCTTGTGACACGCGCGCGCGCCCACACACACACAGGCACATACACATACATACATACACACACACACACACACACACACACAGGCACAAACACGCACGAACGCAAACATTCACGCACGTACGCACACTCCCCCACTGTTACACACGGCAATATTGTGTAATTTAGACCATCATAAGAAATTCTGGAAATCTGATTTGCAAAACAATTACTTTACTATTCCTTATCTATTCTCATCCCCACCACACTTTTGTTTATATCCCTATCCCATATCCACTTGCACACTTCTCCACCCCATATACCCTTGTCCATTTCCCCATCCCATTATCCACTTGCTCATTTCCCTACCCAATATACCCTTGTTCATTTCCCTACACAATAATTATACACTTGCCCATTCCCCTAACCCATAATTATAGCCTTATATTCATTTCGCTGTTTCATTGTCCAACATGCTGAAGTTCATTTTTCTGTGCCATAATGACCGTGTGCTCTAATATATTATCCTCATTTATTACCATTACAACTTCCATAAAAAAAACTTCTATTTTGAAAACTGAATTAATATTTTGGTCAGACAACTGAATGAAAATAATACCGTCAGAGTATGTATGTTTGGGCCATGTAGGGTGTCCTTTAATGGGAGATCCTCTTGTTGGTGAATTAGAAGGAATGTGATTCCTCCAAACAATAATTATCTATGTCTCACGTAAGTAATTCATACAAAAATACAGTCATAACCTGTGGGAGGGAACGGGGAAATATACTACCTATATTCCTGGCTGAGTTTACACGCACAAATTATAAACATATACATTTATCAAGTGACCGCTGGCCGGGTAATTATCCGAGAATGACTAAACGTATGGTGTTGTGGCCTTATCACACACTCTTCACAATGAGGCCTTTTGTCATAGTCCCGCTCACTGTAATTACTTCATTATCACCGGCCAATGGTTAAAAAGGTCCTATACATAAACGAGTAGTATATTTCCACATAAAAGAGTTTCAACAGAGACTCGTGTGGTTAGGTTTGGTGTTAGTGATTAGCTCTCTACTGATTTGTTCTACATTCATCATCCTCTCTGCTAAATTTTGAGGGCGTAAAATAATTGAGAGAAAATGTTTTGCTCCGTATGTGTATTCTCGTATTCTCTATGTATGTTTTGTTCCGTATGTGTATTCTCTATGTGTGTTTTGCTCCGTATGTGTATTCTCGTATTCTCTATGTATGTTTTGTTCCGTATGTGTATTATCTATGTGTGTTTTGCTCCGTATGTGTATTCTCTATGTGTGTTGGATGTTGAGGCATTTAGTTTTACACGAGAGTCCGAGCTCATTATCTTGTGTGTGAATAAATTACGATACTGTACATAAAATTGTCAATGGGTTGAATCATATCACATAAAGGTTCATTAAAGTGAAGATAAAAACATCCTGGAGTGTGAAACCACATGGTATTAGCTTCAGCCTCACTGTATATGGGAAAGACAAGTAAATCCTTCAAACAGAGAGATAGAGAAAGGAAGGAAGGAAAGGAAGAAGGAAGGAAGATATATGTGATTAAAAGAATGAAACAAGGAAACAAAGAAGGGAGGAGGTGGAGGAGAAGGAATGCTGGTGGGGAGAAAGGAGTGACTGAATAAAGAGAACGTAAAGATGATAAATGACCTGTGCACACGTGTAAATAGAGAGACAAATGGATTATTGGCTAAAGTGATTAACAACTAAATCAAAGAATTAAATAATAAGCAATAAATATATGCACAGACAAATGTGAATATGATTTACATCAGAAATGCAAGAGGGAAGGGGTGAAAAGAAAGAAGGGTAAGGAATTGCAAAATAATAATAATAATAATAAAATAACAAGAAGAATGAAATTAGAAGAAAACCACCCACCTATCGAGTTATCACCGTCGCATCCACCAAAAAAGTCTACGGAAATTACAACACACATTTCACTATCTATTTTACCAATATAATGGGAATATGAAGGAGAGGATCGGCTAATGAGTAGATGAAAGATTGAATAACTGAATGAATAAATTAATAAATGAATAAAGAAATGCACGTGATAGAGAATGAACGAATGCAAAATTGAATGCAGAGTGGAATGAAGCGCCAACGAGAGAGAGAGAGAGAGAGAGAGAGAGAGAGATAAGACAAGAACTTACAGTAACTCAAGCAACAATGAAAGTTATACATTATCTTATATTCTCTTCCTGGTCGATCCTTGTGTAGTCAGTAACTATAAATGTCATCTGAATGGGAAAATACACACATAGAAAAGTTAAAAATTCCAGGAAAAAATAGTGTGTGAGGTACGACTGACTGTACACCCACGATCATTAGTTCTGCGTGAGGCGAGTGATAGTGAGCTATTTGAGTGAATCGCATGAACCAGAAATATATTGACTGAACACAATAAATTACTTTTCGAGAAGTTTCATTCGTATGTGTTGTAGGAATATTGCCACAAGGGAAGAATATACAGAGAGGCAGGAAATAAAATAGATTTTGTCTATTCATTTTAATGGAAAAGAAATAACGAGAAATTTGTATTCAATATAACAGGAAGATGACAGAATGGCTCAGAAAAAAAAAACACACACACATTATATAATATATATATATATATATATATATATATATATATATATATATATATATATATATATATATATATATATATATATATATATATATATATATATATATGAGAGAGTAAGTGAGAGAAAAGGAAGTAGGTAGGGAATGAAGGAGCCAAGGAGGGAGAGAAGTAGTGAGGATAGGAGAGAAGGAGGAAGGGAGAGAAGACGGAAGGGAGAGAAGACAGAAGGAGAACGCTGAGGGATTTCAGGATTAGACTGAATGCTAAACAGTGGAGGAGGCTTGGTGGCGATTGTGGTACTGGTGGTGGTAATGGTAGTGGTAGTGGGGGTGGTGGTGATAGAGATGATTGTGTTAGTGGATACTGATGGTAGTGGTAGTGGTGGTGGTGGTGGTGGTGATAGAGATGATTGTGTTAGTGGATACTGGTGGTGGTGGTGATAATGTTAAGTATTATGGTGTTAAGTATTTTAATGTTTTACTCTGATGAATATACTCAATTTGATTTTGGTAATGCCAATAGGAAGAGCTTAGATTTACAACGGCAAAGGAATGATATTGGAAGGAAGGAAGTAAGAAAATCAACCGTATCATATTTTATAAGATTAGAGTAACGACAGTAGACAATCATAACAAATTTACTGAGTGTTATTAATACAAATGAGGACGAGAAACCAGAAGCCCTTTATTTCTCTATATATATAATATACTACTTGACTTCTGACTATGTTTATATAAGTAAGTTAATTTGTGTACACAGTGACACTAACAACTGATGAAACTAACGGGATTCGATGGTGGTAAATGGTGGTGAGGACAGCAAGGGGGAAGGAAGGGAGGAGGGGGGAAGGAGGGGAGGAGGGGGGAAGGAGGGGAGGAGGGGGTACTCTATCTCTACATACCCCCTCCAGGCCCCGTCTTACACACCACATCTTGCTTAACCACAGGCCTGGATCTGAGGAGTCTGTTTGTCTGTCTGTCTGTCTGTCTCTCAGTGGTGTGTGTGTGTGTGACTGTGTGTGCGTGTGTGTGCGTGTGTGTGCGTGTGTGTGTGTGTGTGTGTGTGTGTGTGTGTGTGTGTGTGTGTGTGTGTGTGTGTGTGTGTGTGTGTGTGTGTGTGTGTGTGTGTGTGTGTGTGTGTGTGTGTGTGTGTGTGTGTGTGTGTGTGTGTGTGTGTGTGTGTGTGTGTGTGTGTGTGTGTGTGTGTGTGTGTGTGTGTGTGTGTGTGTGTGTGTGTGTGTGTGTGTGTGGTGCAGTGTACGTGTGTGTGTGTAAATGGTGTACATGAACGTATGCGTGTGTACCAGTACTTACCCTACGGTCAAGTGCACATAAACACGAAATTGGCTTCTCCTCACTTTACCACCCACTAACCCCACAGATGGCTGGTGCTGGTCGTGAGGGCTGGCGGTGTAGTGGTGGTGGTGGTGGTGGTGGTTATTGATGTAGTGGTAGTTGTGGTAGTTGTTGGTGTAGTAGTAGTAGTGATTATTGGTGTGGTGGTGGTTATAGTAGTGGTGGTTATAGGTGTGGTGGTAGTAGCAGGGGTAGATATAGAGATGGTGGTAATAGTAGTGGTTGATGTGGTGGTGGTTGGCATAGTGGTTGATTTGTAATGGTAGTTGTAGTAGTAGTGGTGGTGGTGGTTATTAATATGGTGATGGTGTTGTTGTAGAAGTGGACGTTGTTGTTGTGGATGTTGTTAGTGTGGGCCTGGCAGTGTTGGCTGTTGTGGTAGATGATGTTGTGGTAGTGATATAGGCATTAATGTAAATCTGGTGGAAGTGGTGGTGATGGTAAGGGTTGTGGGAATGGTGGTTGAGGAGTAGTAGGGTAGTGATAAATACTGTTATGCAAGACAGTGATGGTGGTGTGGGTGGGGGAATAATATTTGAATACTAGTAGTTGATGGTGGTGGTAGTGGTAGTATGCTGATAGTAGTGGTGGTGGTGGTAGTGGTAGTATGCTGATAGTAGTGGTGGTGGTGGTAGTGGTAGTATGCTGATTGTAGTGGTGGTGGTGGTAGTATGGTGATAGTGATGGTGGTGGTAATGGCCATGGTGGAAGTACAGCAGTAGGTGGTAATAGTAGTATTGGTAGTGTCAGGAACTGTTCAATTGTGGTATTTCCTTTAATCTATGAAAAATGTGAGACTACAACACGCTGGTCAGTGTAAACAAAGACTGAGGAGCATCAGTATTCAGTGTGACAAGCGTATCATAAACTAATATCATGTGTCCAGCTTCATGTTCTTTCCGTTTAACACAACAGTAAACATTCGAGGCTGGAAACTGGCACCGATCGCTGAGCATCAATACTGAGGTTTAAACCTAGACACCCGAGGGAAAAGACATGGTAAGCAAATATTCTATGTATGATGCAGACAAGATGTATAACAAGGACCCAGCAGACCAAGCAAGGACCATTGATGCTTAACACGAGCAAGGCTAAATGGAGTGTAGTATTATTCCATGTGATGCTTACAACAGTTTCAAGTCTAGGTTAAAACAACCCATATTTCAATTACGAGAAGTAATTGGTCCCGGCGCAACCAGCTGATGAGTTAGTATAAAAACGTTTTGTTTTACAGACCCCGTTAAGGCTTACAGGTTAGTAGCTTTATCATGCTTCTAAGAAAAGTTATTAGTAATAATGGGAACATTTGATATTTTTTTCTCTCGGTCATATAAATAACTTAATTCACTCTGTACAAATTAGGCATAAACAAATGAAGGGATGAAAATGAAAACTAACGGAAGGATAAATGTGAAAACTTGCGTCTGTACAGTAGCAGCATGTGTTGTGTTATACAGAGTGACCTTCACTAAAATGTGCTGTTGCTGTGGCTTAATGTCATGTTCTTTTTATTGTTATTGTTGCTATTAATGTTGATGATGATGATGTGTTTGTTCACGGGGCATGACGATCCCATGTTAGTTAGTTTCGTTATTATATATGTTTTCGTAATTGTCTGTTATTTTTCGTTGGGTCAGTTATTTTTTTGTCTGCTGCTCTCGATGTTATTTTTCACCTGTTGTCGTGGCTGTCGTGCCGTGTGTAACAACTAAGTATTGAATTGAATTGGCCCGGTTATATCAATTCGCTTTTTCTCTGTCTATCTGTCTCTCGATACGTCTGTCTATCTGTCTGTATCTAATTCTCTATACCTCTAACTCACGAATTCGGTCACTCCCTCGCACACATGCACACACACACACACTGTAACATGACTAACACGAGAAATGGTAATATCCGAAACGAACAGAAGTTGGATAGAATTACCTCAACCCAAAATAATCTATACCACTTCCAACTCACTGTCATAAGTAAATTATCACATCCTGTTTATTATTGGCATTAGATAACTGCATCTTTACTCTGACACTTTCAATCTTCTGTCTGCAGGTAGTCGGTAAATAGTTAAGGGGGTAGTACAGAGTTAGTAAATCTGGAACAACTGATTCATCCAAACTATTCCAAGCAACTGGATCCCATTATTTTTTATCATCTGGTCCTGTTTCTCATACACGATCACAGGGTCATTAAGAGTCCAAGGGTTAATACTGTAAAATATTACAATAATGTTATAACTTATTTATATATATGGTTAAAAAGGTGTTCGTTTAACCGGTGGACAGGAGCTCAATTTTTGTTGGTGGCGACCTGAGCTGAGGGATATTCCGTCTCAAACCATAATGAGAAGGGATAACAAACTCATATCATAATTGCTACACTTTACGTACAATTGCGAGTACATATAACTGGTGAAGGAAAAGTGAACTGACTACGCCGACTGTACCAGTTATAAGTGACGAATGCTTTACTCTTCATACATTTACATTGCATAAACAGAGAGATAGAGAGAGATAGAGAGAGATAGAGATAGAGATAGAGATAGAGATAGAGATAGAGATAGAGATAGATATAGAGATAGATATAGAGATAGAGAAAGAGAGATACACAGAGTTAGTTAACAGGGTTGAAATGGCTAGTGTGTTCAGCCTCTGTGGAGTGCGACAGGTCCCACTCCACTTGATGTGAGGCAGCGGCTTAAGAGATCCCGAATGTATACGTCTGTGGAGGGAAGTGCGAGAGGGTTAGCAGCAAGGGTCAGGGGCCACACCGATCACCGCTCAAAACAACACGCAGGGAATCCTCTTGTAAAGCTTACTTACTTACTATGCAGGTACCTACCTAGTAGCATGCAGGTACCTACCTAGTAGCATGCAGGTACCTACCTAGTAGCATGCAGGTACCTACCTAGTAGCATGCAGGTACCTACATAGTAGCATGCAGGTACCTACATAGTAGCATGCAGGTACCTACATAGTAGCATGCAGGTACCTACATAGTAGCATGCAGGTACCTACATAGTAGCATGCAGGTACCTACATAGTAGCATGCAGGTACCTACATAGTAGCATGCAGGTACCTACATAGTAGCATGCAGGTACCTACATAGTAGCATGCAGGTACCTACATAGTAGCATGCAGGTACCTACATAGTAGCATGCAGGTACCTACATAGTAGCATGCAGGTACCTACCTAGTAGCATGCAGGTACCTACCTAGTAGCATGCAGGTACCTACCTAGTAGCATGCAGGTACCTACATAGTAGCATGCAGGTACCTACATAGTAGCATGCAGGTACCTACATAGTAGCATGCAGGTACCTACATAGTAGCATGCAGGTACCTACATAGTAGCATGCAGGTACCTACATAGTAGCATGCAGGTACCTACATAGTAGCATGCAGGTACCTACATAGTAGCATGCAGGTACCTACATAGTAGCATGCAGGTACCTACATAGTAGCATGCAGGTACCTACATAGTAGCATGCAGGTACCTACATAGTAGCATGCAGGTACCTACATAGTAGCATGCAGGTACCTACATAGTAGCATGCAGGTACCTACATAGTAGCATGCAGGTACCTACATAGTAGCATGCAGGTACCTACATAGTAGCATGCAGGTACCTACATAGTAGCATGCAGGTACCTACATAGTAGCATGCAGGTACCTACATAGTAGCATGCAGGTACCTACATAGTAGCATGCAGGTACCTACATAGTAGCATGCAGGTACCTACATAGTAGCATGCAGGTACCTACATAGTAGCATGCAGGTACCTACATAGTAGCATGCAGGTACCTACATAGTAGCATGCAGGTACCTACATAGTAGCATGCAGGTACCTACATAGTAGCATGCAGGTACCTACATAGTAGCATGCAGGTACCTACATAGTAGCATGCAGGTACCTACATAGTAGCATGCAGGTACCTACATAGTAGCATGCAGGTACCTACATAGTAGCATGCAGGTACCTACATAGTAGCATGCAGGTACCTACATAGTAGCATGCAGGTACCTACATAGTAGCATGCAGGTACCTACATAGTAGCATGCAGGTACCTACATAGTAGCATGCAGGTACCTACATAGTAGCATGCAGGTACCTACATAGTAGCATGCAGGTACCTACATAGTAGCATGCAGGTACCTACATAGTAGCATGCAGGTACCTACATAGTAGCATGCAGGTACCTACATAGTAGCATGCAGGTACCTACATAGTAGCATGCAGGTACCTACATAGTAGCATGCAGGTACCTACATAGTAGCATGCAGGTACCTACATAGTAGCATGCAGGTACCTACATAGTAGCATGCAGGTACCTACATAGTAGCATGCAGGTACCTACATAGTAGCATGCAGGTACCTACATAGTAGCATGCAGGTACCTACATAGTAGCATGCAGGTACCTACATAGTAGCATGCAGGTACCTACATAGTAGCATGCAGGTACCTACATAGTAGCATGCAGGTACCTACATAGTAGCATGCAGGTACCTACATAGTAACATGCAGGTACCTACATAGTAGCATGCAGGTACCTACATAGTAGCATGCAGGTACCTACATAGTAGCATGCAGGTACCTACATAGTAGCATGCAGGTACCTACATAGTAGCATGCAGGTACCTACATAGTAGCATGCAGGTACCTACATAGTAGCATGCAGGTACCTACATAGTAGCATGCAGGTACCTACATAGTAGCATGCAGGTACCTACATAGTAGCATGCAGGTACCTACATAGTAGCATGCAGGTACCTACATAGTAGCATGCAGGTACCTACATAGTAGCATGCAGGTACCTACATAGTAGCATGCAGGTACCTACATAGTAGCATGCAGGTACCTACATAGTAGCATGCAGGTACCTACATAGTAGCATGCAGGTACCTACATAGTAGCATGCAGGTACCTACATAGTAGCATGCAGGTACCTACATAGTAGCATGCAGGTACCTACATAGTAGCATGCAGGTACCTACATAGTAGCATGCAGGTACCTACATAGTAGCATGCAGGTACCTACATAGTAGCATGCAGGTACCTACATAGTAGCATGCAGGTACCTACATAGTAGCATGCAGGTACCTACATAGTAGCATGCAGGTACCTACATAGTAGCATGCAGGTACCTACATAGTAGCATGCAGGTACCTACATAGTAGCATGCAGGTACCTACATAGTAGCATGCAGGTACCTACATAGTAGCATGCAGGTACCTACATAGTAGCATGCAGGTACCTACATAGTAGCATGCAGGTACCTACGTAGTAGCATGCAGGTACCTACGTAGTAGCATGCAGGTACCTACATAGTAGCATGCAGGTACCTACATAGTAGCATGCAGGTACCTACATAGTAGCATGCAGGTACCTACATAGTAGCATGCAGGTACCTACATAGTAGCATGCAGGTACCTACATAGTAGCATGCAGGTACCTACATAGTAGCATGCAGGTACCTACATAGTAGCATGCAGGTACCTACATAGTAGCATGCAGGTACCTACATAGTAGCATGCAGGTACCTACATAGTAGCATGCAGGTACCTACATAGTAGCATGCAGGTACCTACATAGTAGCATGCAGGTACCTACATAGTAGCATGCAGGTACCTACGTAGTAGCATGCAGGTACCTACGTAGTAGCATGCAGGTACCTACGTAGTAGCATGCAGGTACCTACGTAGTAGCATGCAGGTACCTACGTAGTAGCATGCAGGTACCTACGTAGTAGCATGCAGGTACCTACGTAGTAGCATGCAGGTACCTACGTAGTAGCATGCAGGTACCTACGTAGTAGCATGCAGGTACCTACGTAGTAGCATGCAGGTACCTACGTAGTAGCATGCAGGTACCTACGTAGTAGCATGCAGGTACCTACGTAGTAGCATGCAGGTACCTACATAGTAGCATGCAGGTACCTACATAGTAGCATGCAGGTACCTACATAGTAGCATGCAGGTACCTACATAGTAGCATGCAGGTACCTACATAGTAGCATGCAGGTACCTACATAGTAGCATGCAGGTACCTACATAGTAGCATGCAGGTACCTACATAGTAGCATGCAGGTACCTACATAGTAGCATGCAGGTACCTACATAGTAGCATGCAGGTACCTACATAGTAGCATGCAGGTACCTACATAGTAGCATGCAGGTACCTACATAGTAGCATGCAGGTACCTACATAGTAGCATGCAGGTACCTACATAGTAGCATGCAGGTACCTACATAGTAGCATGCAGGTACCTACATAGTAGCATGCAGGTACCTACATAGTAGCATGCAGGTACCTACATAGTAGCATGCAGGTACCTACATAGTAGCATGCAGGTACCTACATAGTAGCATGCAGGTACCTACATAGTAGCATGCAGGTACCTACATAGTAGCATGCAGGTACCTACATAGTAGCATGCAGGTACCTACATAGTAGCATGCAGGTACCTACATAGTAGCATGCAGGTACCTACATAGTAGCATGCAGGTACCTACATAGTAGCATGCAGGTACCTACATAGTAGCATGCAGGTACCTACATAGTAGCATGCAGGTACCTACATAGTAGCATGCAGGTACCTACATAGTAGCATGCAGGTACCTACATAGTAGCATGCAGGTACCTACATAGTAGCATGCAGGTACCTACATAGTAGCATGCACTTACTTACTTGCTTACTTGCTTACTTGCTTGCTTGCTTGTTTGTTTGTTTGTTTGTTTGTTTGTTTGTTTGTTTGTTTGTTTGTTTGTTTGTTTTAGGGAGTGACTACATCAAGTTCTACTAATCTTCTCCACTTTCAATACTATGCGCCTCGACTCTCGTTCACCACAACATTTTAGTAGTTTGTGGCAAAATCATCACTCTAAGAAAAGGTAAACCACTTTGGCCAAGCCCCGCCCACAGGAGGAGCTAAATCGTGACGTCAGAGAATGTTAGTGGGTTAATAAGGTGGAAATTTTGCGTTGGTAAATCTGGAGCAACTGAATTCTCCAAACTATTCCAAGCAACAGAACACTACTATTTTTGCTCATCTGGTCCTGTTTCCTAGCATACTTTGGAGGAATCAAGGCACTCCAATGTACCAAAAAAGAATGATCACCTGAAGGGACCCTGTGATGTAGCCAGAAATGTGGAGATAAATGAGTCCTTCAAATTTGCCACAAAACACCACCTATATGGAAGTAACTTGTTTCGTGGCATAATCAGGAGGAATCAGAAGCCTTCAATTTTCACACACGATCACAGGCTTCTTTAGGGGTGACTTGGTCAATATGTAATGGAAAACTAACCATTATCTCAAAATAAGTAAATAAATAATAATACTGATAACATTATTTTTCCTTAGCAAAAGACCCCTTGATGTTGTCTTGATCTTGTCTTGATCATGTCTTGTGGCTCATCTTTCGTCTTGATCGACATTTAGGCCTTTCAGTATAACAGAGTAATTAGGGATTAGTCTATTTTAAACTTCTCATTATTAGTCAGTTTTACTCGCATCTTGGAAACGTTTCCTTCACAAACGGTTTAACAATTAATGACGCGTTTCACCTCCATCGTTTCTCACCTTTCATTCTTTCTTTCTGTAAGGATGTATACTTGATTTATAACTGAACAAGATTATTTCACCGATCATAACCACCCTACTGTCAAAGGTAATAAAGTAGTGATAATTTGACAATAATTACATTTGTCACCACGTGTGAGCTGTGGAGGGGTTGTTAGCTCTGGTCACCCCTACTCCAGCGTTTAATTTACATCCCAGGCAGGTACTGAACGGTTCACAATTTACCAATTCCATATTTTTTTGAGGATATTGTACTGTCGAGTGGAATATAATTATGTACCAAAATCAGTCATACCTTATACAAAGACAAATGGATCTTAATTTAGAAAAACGCTCAGTCGTCTTCTTAGAGATTGAAGTGGACATTGATTTTCAGAGTTCATACTAATGTATACATTGAATCTATTTAATTGATGAGTAACAGAGTGATTAAACAAATACAATACTTAACACTGCGACAATCATACTACCGATTAAAGTATTCACAGGTCCAGTACTCTTATTTAAACAAACTATCAACAACTTGTACAAATATCAACACTTGTATTAGATTCGTGTGATATATCCTATTTTTGGAAAACGCCATGCAATATAATTTAGTATATTTATCTTTGTTGATGAAAATACGCTCAGTACATTATATATTAGCCCTAGTACAGAGCGAGTATTCATTTACTAATTACTATAAAGATGACGTTATATAATTATAAATAACTGTAAGTAAATACCAATACAAAACACAGTGAAACAAAAATGTATTATATATGAATATGTATGCATTGGGAATAGAAAATGGGAAATATGGAGAGTTCGGGGTGCCGCTGGTTCGGCTTCAATTCGACTGACGTTTCGGTAATTGGATAAATGGCGACCAACACACAGTATGAGTATAAATGTCAGGTGGGCTCGTCACACGCCTACATATATACACTACGTACACATTTCCTCGCCTGTTTTTGTTGGTTTGCTTCTAATAATACACATTGAGTGGTGATACAATTCCTTGGTGAGGGGGAATTACTCTTGGAATTTTTTTTATGGACGCGGAGGGGATCAGGGTTTAAGTTCCTGTGTGAGGCGCCATGCTTAACTTCCCTCAGCATAATAAAAACTAACAATGATGATTTAATTCAATGTTTATGAAAAAATCTCGATAGTGTGTTCGTGATTTAATATGCGTGTGTGTGTGTGTGTGTGTGTGTGTGTGTGTAGGCGGTATAGTTTACTTTGTGTGTGCATATACTCGTGCTATGTAACTATGTCATTCTCTCTACTGTCTGTCTGTCTGTCTGTCTGCCTTTCTGTTTGTTTGTCTTTCTGTCTGTCTTTCATTCAGGCAACTAACTTCTCTTTCCCCGGCTGGATATTCATGTTATCTATTCATTCCCCTGACTTCATTACCCGAGGCTGACTTTGTATCTTGTTTTGACCCTTTTCACTAACTTTCCCTCAATCCCCCTCAACCACCCAACACGGTAAACGCCACAACACAACACCTCACTCACTAACTAACTATTCCCTCCCTTTCTTTCTTTTATTCTGGACGGCCACTCTGCTGATTCCAAGTCTCCCCAACCAACCAACCAACTGCTGTTTCTACTGCTGCTGCTGCTGCTGCTACTCCCTTATTCATACGCACTCCAACTCCACTACAACTCCACTTTCCCCTCAGGTAAACGCCAAGCCTGATTGTTCTCTCACCTGTATCTACCACCACCACCACCACCACAGAGCCCTACTTGTCGTAAAAGGCGACTAAAAGGGGCTTTCACTTCAACTAACTGTTCCTTTTTTTTTTCATTTGTTACTTTTTGTGCTTATTGTCCCACCGTTCTTCCCCTGGCACCATATGACCTCGCTATTACGTAGACTAACATCAATCAATCACAATCAATCAATCAATCAAACAATCAACCACCATTGGGCTCGACTCGTCCCTTGATCATGTCCTCCCTCCACCTCACTCCCTCCCTCCATTCCCCCCCTCCTCCTCCTGTAGACGCCACACCTGACGACCCTCTTGTTTATGCCAGCCAGCCCCCTGATTCCACTTCCCACGCCCCACTCGAATCGTCTGACGTCACCAAATCACCCGAGCAACAAGGGCGTAATTACTAGCCAATCTCAGAAGTAAGGTGGAGTCGTTCCATCGCCTCCCCTCCCCTCCCCTCCCCTCCCCTCCCCACTCCTACTCCTCCCCCAACCCTACCGCTCCCACCATTCCCTTAAACATATTTCCCAAGTGTGTTCGGTTTGAGGCATTTTTTCTGTCTTTATCCAGGATGATTTTGCTAATCTAATTTCACCATATCTTACCTTCATTCAACTTGTACCAACTTAACTTAATTTTATGAAGCCTTAACCATACAGAAGTAATCATATGCACCGTAATCTAAACGTATAAATCGAGCTTTTTATTATAATTTAACCTGAACTAAAATAACCCAATCAATAAAGTACAGTCAGTACCTCCTGCAAAAACAAAAACAAAATAAAAAAATTTATCCCACATCGAATACACTTGGTAGAACATGCTTACCTCCCCCCCCCAACCCCCCAACACATCCCATCACAAACGCCACCACCACCACCACCCCCTCCTCCTTCTCCTCCTTCTCCTTAACCACCACCACCCCCTCCTTCTCCTCCTCCTTAACCACTCATTACCACCTCCCCTCCCCAACTCACAACCTGACCCCACCTCCTCCTCCTGCTCCTCCTCTTCCCCCTCTCCCTCCCTCTTCTCCTCCTTACACCACTCATTACCAGACCCCCTCCCCTGCATACCCCTTCAATAGATAACACTAAGGGCGGCAGATAAGGGGGTTTAGCCGCTGTTATCTCTGGCTGCACTTGTATGAAGAGCGGTATACAGCAGAGCAGAGGAGGGGAGGGAGGAAGAGAGGTGGAAATGGAAGGCACAGGAGTAAGGGAATGAGGGCACGAGAAAATGAGGGAGGTAAGGAAGGGAAGGAGGATGAAAGGTGGGAATGGAAGGCACAGGAGGGAGAGAATGAGGGAGGGAGAGAATAAAGGAGGTAAGGAGGGAAGGCAGGAAAGGAGGATGAAAAGTGGGAATGGAAGGCAAAGGAAAGAGAAAGAAGGATATGGAGTATATGACGATGGAAGGGAGAAAAACTGAATGAAGTACATGGGGGAGGGAAATGAATAGGAAGAAGAGGAAAAGGAGGAGGAGGAACAGAAGAGGAATAGGAGTGAGGGAGAGTAGCAGATGGGAGAAAAGGAAATGGGAATGGAAAGGAGTGAACGAGGAGAAAGAAGGGAAGGAAAGTAAGATGGGTGAGTGAACAGGATGGAGTAGGAAGTTTGAGAAGGATTTAAAGGCTGTCGTGCACCAGTGAATGTGTGTGTGTGTGTGTGTGTGTGTGTGTGTGTGTAAACCATCTGCACAATTACTCCCCCATACACATACTTTACACACACCATGCACACCTCTTAATACAAAACACTTTTTACACCACCTCACCTACCCATACATTATAATATTGTTGTTCTCACACACACATATACACAGTTCCAATTACCCAGCAGGCTCCCATATACGGAAAGAATTGTATTGCCTGGAT
>JAWZYT010007193.1:40000-41470 GCA_034508575.1 Petrolisthes manimaculis | reverse complement strand
CCACCACATTCACCACCATATCCACCTCCACTTCCATCACCACCACCACCACCACCACCTCCACTCTCTTCCTCCCTCACCCTCCACCTTCACTACCACCATAAACATAGCGAGTGGAGATGAGTCCGTGTAATCTCTTGTTTTGGTTTACATTGTTACCAAGTCGTGGCGAATGAAGGATATGTAGAGAGAAGAGGCTTATTTGGCACTACTAGGACGCTACCTCTCACTCCTTTATTGGCCCTGTTGTGTGTGTGTGTGGAGAGAGAGAGAGAGAGAGAGAGAGAAGAGAGAGAGAGAGAGAGAGAAAATGGAAAGGTATCTATCTATCTAGCTGTGTGTAGAGAGAGAGAGACAGAGAAAGAGAGAATGGAAAGGTATCTATCTATCTATCTATCTATCTATCTATAGTTGTGTGGTGTGTAGAGAGAGCGGAGGAATCTTTGCGTGTGTGTGTGTGTGTGTGTGTGTGTGTGTGTGTGTGTGTGTGTGTGTGTGTGTGTTATTGATTAGAGGTTTACATGTTAATGAAGTTCAGGGTTGGACAGAGACAGGTAACATAGCACAGGATAATTAAGTTACTCTCAGGTATTTAGTAGAATGGTGGTGGTAGTAGTTGTGGTACTTAGTGGAATGGTGGTAGTTGTGGTACTTAGTGGTGTGGTGGTGGTGGTGGTGGTGGTAGTAGTGGTGGTTCAGGTGGTGGTAGAGTTACAAGTGATGGTGGTAGGGTAGTTGAGGTGATAGTAGTGAGAGTGGTGGTAGTAGTGAGGACAGTATAGTGGTAGTGGTAGTAGTGAGGACAGTATAGTGGTGGTGGTTGTGTTAGTGGTAGTAGTGAGGACAGTATAGTGGTAGTAGTGAGGAATAGTAGTGGTAGTAGTGAGGACAGTATAGTGGTAGTGCTAGTAGTGAGGACAGTATAGTGGTAGTGGTAGTAGTGAGGACAGTATAGTGGTAGTGGTAGTAAGGTCACATGATAACAGAGGAAACTTGAGGAGTAACGGCTAGTGTAGAAAACAGCTGTTGTCCCGTCACCTAATACATACATACCCTACCCTACCCTGTCCTACCCAGCACTACCTAACCCTGCCCAACCCTGGCTAACCCTAGCCTAACCCTTCCTTCCCTGTACTTCCTTTCCTTCATCTATCCTGCCCAGCCCTACCTAATCCTTCCCTGTACTCCCTTTCTACCCTACCTAACCCTACCCTAACCCTTCCTTCCCTGTACTCCCTTTCCTTCATCTACCCTGCCCAGCCCTACCTAATCCATCCTGTACTCCCTTTCCTACCCTACCTAACTCCTTCCCTAACCCTTCCTTCCCTGTACTCCCTTTCCTACCCTACCTAACTCCTTCTTTCTCTGTCCTCCCTTGCCTTCTCCTACCCTGCCCAACCTAACCCTACCTAACCTAACCCTACCCTGCCCACCTCAATCTTACCACCACCCTTTCGTTCCCTGTCCAGC
>JAWZYT010007193.1:22500-35000 GCA_034508575.1 Petrolisthes manimaculis | reverse complement strand
ACACACACACACACACACACACCCAGTACAAGGCGTCTCAGTGAGTTGAATCTCATCAGTAACACATTTTGCTGCCAGTCCCTCCCATCACATCACACTATTACTACTACTACTACTATATGTTACTATCTGTTACTACTACTAATACTACTATTACTACTACTATATGTTACTACTACTACTTTATGTTACTATCTGTTACTACTACTACATGTTACTATCTGTTACTATTACTACTATTACTATCTGTTACTACTATTACTACTACTACTACTATCTGTTGCCACAATTACTACTACAAAA
The DNA here is from genome assembly GCA_034508575.1 of Petrolisthes manimaculis. Taxonomy (NCBI): domain Eukaryota; kingdom Metazoa; phylum Arthropoda; class Malacostraca; order Decapoda; family Porcellanidae; genus Petrolisthes; species Petrolisthes manimaculis. The sequence goes on along the minus strand of JAWZYT010007193.1, from coordinate 34,697 downwards.
AATGATTAATACAACAACTACTACTACTACTACTATTACTACATCAAATACAACTACTACTACTGCAACTATTATTACAACAACTACTACCTCTGTTACTACTATTATTATTACTACTACAATCTCTACTTGTACTACTATTACCACCTCGATTTCTACTACTACTACTACTACTACTACTACTAGGTCACGGTACCACACCACCATCACTATCACTAGTACACACACAACCACACCACCACTACCAACACCACAACCTACCCTAACCCATGCAAGCTAACCTAACCTAACCCAACCCCAGCCCAGCCCAGCCTAACCTAACTAACCCCAACGCCAACCAAACCTAACCTAACTAACCCCAACCCAACCAAACCTAACCAACGCCAACCCAACCCAACCTAACCTAACCAACGCCAACGCCAACCCAACCCAACCCAACCTAACCAACGCCAATCCAACCTAACCTAACCTAACTCAACCCAATACAATCCAGCCTAACTAACCCACTAGACATTGACATTTCTCACATAGGGACCAAAATGTCATGCAGTACTTACCCTTTTGTTTTATCATTCTGTGTGTGTGTGTGTGTCGAATAATCATAGCACTTTCCTCACCCCTCACTAGTAACACCCCTTTCTAGTGTGTGTGTGTGTGTGTGTGTGTGTGTGTGTGTGTGTGTGTGTGTGTGTGTGTGTGTGTGTGTGTGTACCTCCATCGTAAGTAGTTCGGTTGTGATATTATACTTGTAATTGGATTTTGGTCTCTTGTCTCACCGGGACTTACCCCTTCCTTCCCTTCCCTTCCTTTCCTTTCCTTTCCTTCTCTTATTGATAATCTGTTTGTTGTTTCACTATTACACTTGTTATTCTTCATTTCCCGTACGTACGCCTCGCCTCCTCCACTCCCTACACACACACACACACACACACACACACACACACACAACAGAGGAAAGATGGTGAACTACACACACAAACACACACACACAACAGAGGATGGATGACGAACTAAACACACAGACACACACACAAGATGGTGAACTGCACACACACACACACACACATCTATATGGAAGGGGCTTGTTGTTTCATGGCGTGGTCAGGAGGAATTAGAAACCTCCAATTTTCATACACGATCACAGGGTCCTTAATTAAGAGGGTAATTATTCACTTTTGTTAAATTGGAGTGACTTGATTCCTCCAAAGTATACCAGGAAACAGCACCAGATGAACAAATATAATGGTGTTCTGTTGTTAATTAAGGGGGTGCGGGAGTAGGGACCAGGCTTGGAGGGGGACTGGGAGGGGAGTGCAGGAATAAGGGGACAGGCTTGGGGTGGGTAGAAAGCTTGTAACCTATTCCCACACACCCCTAACGCCTCAACCCAAGCCTGTCCCCCTACTCCCGCACCCCACAAAACCCTCCGTAACCCCCTAAACCCCCCCCACCCTCCCAAGCTTGTCCCCCTATTCCCGCACCCCCTTAATTAACTCCTACTCTACTCCCTGTCTTTAAAATAATATCTTAAAAAAAATATTATAGATCAAAGGAAAATTATTTATGCCTAATAATTTATAACCTTATTTATAAATCTTAATTCACTACCTCTCTTTCCTTCTTAAATCCTATCTTGCCTCACTATTATTGAAAACTATAAACTTAAAGGAAATTCAGTTTTGGTAAATCTGGAGTAACTTCTGATTCCTCCAAATTATTCCAATCAACTAACACAACTCCATTATTTTTGTTCATGTGGTTCTGTTTCCTGGCATAGTTTGGAGGAATCAAGGCGCTTCAATGTAACAAAAGTGAATTACCACCTTAATTTAATAACTTTTCTCCCTCACAGTCCCACCAGTTAATTAATACCTTCTAATAATTTGTCACCAGTTAATACCAGTTAGTTCCTTTTCCCCAGTATTATCACCAGTTAAAATACCCAGTCCCCTCCCCAGTATCAGTCAGCAGTCCTTTAAAACCAGTTCCCTCCCAGTAGCATCACCAGTTTGAACCCCAGTCCTCTACCCAGTATCAGTCAGTTAAACCCGGTAAATAAAAACCCAGTTCCCTACCCAGTATCAGTCAGTTAAACCCGGTACTAGTCACCAGTCAGCCAGTTAAATAAAAACCCAGTTCCTCTACCCAGTCACACCGGTTAAATAAATTAAAAAAACAATCCCCTACCCAGTCTCACCAGTCCAATAATTTATCACCAGTTAAAACCCAGTCCCCTACCCAGTAACATCGCCAGTTAATACCCAGTTAATTCTCCTCCCAATACCAGTTAGTTCCCCTTCCAATATACCACCAGTCAATACCAGTTAGTTCCGATCCCTATACCACCAGTCAACACCAGTCCCCTTCCCCAGTAAAACCACCAGTTAACACCCAGTCCCCTACCCCAGTAACACCACCAGTTAATACCCAGTCCCCTTCCCCAGTAACACCACCAGTTAATACCCAGTCCCCTACCCCAGTAACACCACCCGTTAATACCCAGTCCCCTACCCCAGTAACACCACCAGTTAACACCAGTCCCCTACCCCAGTAACACCACCCGTTAATACCAGTTAGTTCCCCTCCCAATATACCACCAACTAACTACAACACACCAACCAAACCAACAAACCAAACAAACCAACTTGCCGAGACGCGATCCAGCCAGCCAGCCAGTCGAAGTAGTAGATGATGATGATGGAAGCCGAAGAAGTTGAAGACCCCTTAACGAGAGAGTCCAAAAGCAACCCACCCACCAAACCCAACCCGAGTGAGTATATAAGGACCGAGCGTCACGTGGGTGCTGTTACTTGGGTGAGGTCTGGGTGAAGTGTGGCATGGTCGAGGGGGCATAGCTGTCTTTATATACCCTCCTCCTCCACCTCCATCTCCTCCTCCATCTCCACCTCCTCCTCCAAAGACCCCTCCCTACCTCTCTCTCTCTCTACCTACGTACGCATGCCACCGGTATTCGTGAGAGGGGGGGAGGGGAGAGAGGGGGATGAGGGGAGAGAGGGAGGGGAGAGAGGGGTTGAGGTTGAGGGGAGGGGGAGCTGGTGGTGGTGGTGGCACTGAGGGGGAGGGGAGGGGGATAGATGGATGATGGGGGTTGATGGTGAGGGTAGAGGGGAATGGGGAAGGTGGTAGGGAGGGGAATTGTACGATGAACAAGCTTAGAGAGAGAGAGAGAGAGAGAGAGAGAGAGAGAGAGAGAGAGAGAGAGAGAAGTTGGGGAGGAGAGAAGGGATGATGGAGGTTGATGTTGGTGGTAGGGGTGGGGGTAGAAGTGAAGAGGGGGTGGGGAAGGTAAGGAGGGAAAGAGGGGAAGAGACAAGCTTAGGGAGGGGGTATAGGTGGGGGGAAGGGGGGATTGATGATGGAGATTGGTGGGGGTGGGGGGGGATGAAAGATGGAGATTGGTGGTGGTGGGGAGGGGAAGGGGGAGGGGATGGATGATGGAGATTGGTGGTGGTGGTGGTGGTGGGGGAGGGGATGGAAGATGGAGATTGGTGGTGGTGGGGGGGGAGGGGATGGATGATGGAGATTGGTGGTGGTGGGGGGGAGGGGATGGATGATGGAGATTGGTGGTGGGGAGGGGAAGGGGGAGGGGATGGAAGATGGAGATTGGTGGTGGTGGTGGGGGAGGGGATGGAAGATGGAGATTGGTGGTGGTGGGGGGGGAGGGGGGAGGGGATGGAAAATGGAGATTGGTGGTGGTGGGGAGGGGAGGGGATGGAGGATGGAGATTGGTGGTGGTGGTGGGGAGGGGGGAGGGGATGGAAGATGGAGATTGGTGGTGGTGGTGGGGGGGCTTGGTGGAGGAGGGAGAGGGGAAGGAGAGGGGGGTATATTACACGAGGGATAGATGGGGGGGAGGGAGGAGGTGTGTGTGTGTGTGTGTGTGTGTGTGTGTACGAGAGAGATTAATGTGATGGAAGTTGAAAGATAAAAAGCTCTAAAAAATGAAGAGTAAGTAAAGTAAAGATTCCAGGAGGCAGTCACGTATATAGACATGACGAATCATAAACACCACCTAACACATAACATAAATCTCAACTTAATATGCAAGTACGGTATTGGTAGCCTGAATCTGGAGAAAACTCATTCCTCCAAACTATTCCAAATTGGAGTTTAGTGAGTCCTTCAAATATTGCCACGACACACACACACACACACACACATACACACCTATATTGAAGGAGCTTGTTTGGAGGCATAGTCAGGAGGAATCAGAAGTCTCCATCAGGTCTCATACACCATCACAGGGTCCTTGAGGGGATAGTAGATATGGGTGTATTGGAGGAGTGTCTTGTTTCCTCCAGAGTATGCCAGGAAACAGGATGAGATTAGCAAAAAATAAATAAATAAATAAATAAATAGAAATATATATAAATAAATAGAAATATATATAAATAAATAAATAAATAAATAGAAATATATATAAATAAATAAATAAATAAATAGAAATGTATATGAATAAAAAATAACAAATAAATAATAATAATAAGAAGAAGAAGGAATGAAGAAGAAGAGAGAGAAGAGAGAATTAATGATAGAAGGTGAGAGGGTACGGGTAAAGAGGTTGGTAAGGGGGGGGGGAATAAGTGGAGGAGAGAGGGTATATGTGGGGGGGAGGGTATGGGGGTGGATATGGAAGAGGGAGAGAGTGTATGGATGTAGAGAGGGGTGGTGGGTGGTGTTGGAGAGGGAATGGAGGGGTGGTGGGTGGAGAGGATATGGGGGAGTAGGGGGTGGAGGGGTAGAGAATATATGGGAGGGTTAGGAGGTGGAGAGAGGGTATAGAGAGGGGGAGGGGTAAGGGTGGGTTGGGGGGGGATTGGAGAGAGGAATAAGTGGAGGAGAGAGAGAAAAAGAGTATGGAGGGGGAGGGGAGGGATAAGTGGAATAGAGTGGGTATATGTAGGGGGTGGAGGAGGGGTGGGGGGTGGAGGGGCAGTTGATTATGTGGGTGGAGAGAAGGGCACGTGCCATGAGGAGGAGGAGGAGGAGGAGGAGGAGGAGGAGGAGGAGAAGAAGAAGAAAAAGAAGAAGGAGGAGGAGGAGAGAAAATACAAAAGAAAATATAAGGAAACATGAAGAAAAACTAGAAACAAAATAAAAGATGAAATAAAAGATGATGAAGGAAAATAAAAAATAAAAAAATATGAAGGAGGAAAAGATGAAATAAAAGATGAAAAAGAAACAGAGGAAAAATAAAAGATTAAAAAGAAACAGAGGAAAAATAAAAGATGAAGTAAATAGAAGAAGGAAAAGATGAAATAAAAAAAAGAAATACAAGATGAAGAAGGAAAAGATGAAATAAAAAATGAAGAAGGAAAAGATGAAATAAAAGATGAAGAAGGAAAAGATGAAATAAAAAATGAAGAAGGAAAAGATGAAATAAAAAATGAAGAAATAAATGATGGAATAAAAGATGAAGAAGGAAAAGATGAAATAAAAGATGAAGAAGATTAGCTAACTAACTGACTGACTGGATGGCTGACTGGTTGGTTAGTTGACTGACTGACTGACTGACTGACTGACTGACTGACTAACTAACTAACTAACTGACTGACTAACTAACTAACTAACTAACTAACTGACTGACTAACTAACTAACTAACTGCCTGACTAACTAACTAACAAACTAACTAACTATAACTAACTAACTGACTGACTAACTAACTAACTAACTAACTAACTGACTGTCTAACTAACTGACTGACTAACTAACTAACTAACTAACTAACTATAAAAAACTATAACTAACTATAACTAACTGACTGACTGGATAAAGGGATCAGGTAGCCAAGAGAGGTACCACAGACGAGGGGAGGGGGGGGAGGCGGAGGAGGGGTCACATGGGGGAAGGGGGGAGGGGTCACATGGGGGAAGGGGGGAGGGGTCACAGGGGGGGGGGAGGGGGAGAGGAAGGGTCATGTGAAGCATTGTGGTGTGATGTTTGGTTTACAATGTCACACACACACACACACACACAGAGAAGAAAATACACATACACATACACAGAAGAAAATACACACACACACAAAGAAAATACACATAAACACAAAGAAGAAAATACACACACACACACACACACACACAGAAGAAAATACACACACACACACACACACACACAGAAGAAAATATATACATAAACACACAGAAGAAAATACACATATACTGTACACACACACACATATATACAGGACTAGAAGACAGGACAGTAAGACAGGAAGCAGGACAGGAAGCAGGACAGACAAGACAGGAGATCGACGCAGGACAGCAGGACAAGAAAGCAGGCAGGACAGGAGATCGACACAGGACAAGACAGCACAAGACATGACAAAACGGCAGGCAGGACAGGAGATGGACACAGGACAAGACAGGACAGGACAACAGGACAAGAGATCGAGGCAGAACAAGACACGACAAGAAGGACAGGCAGGACAAGAAGACAAGAAGGACAGGCAGGACAAAAAGACAAGCAGGATAAGAAGACAGACGCAGGACAAGACAGGACAGCAGGATAAGAAGACAGACGCAGGACAAGACAGTCAAGACAGGAGATAGAAGGAGGACATGGTGTGTAGGACATGTGGGTTGTATTGAGGGAAGCAGCCAGACTCGTGCTGGTCACAAAAGCAACACAGATTACACCACCTCAAGTCCATCCCATCACTGTCTTACACACACCAAATCCTATACTTACACACACACATACACACACACACTGATATCCACAACCACTACACATCCACTCACTCACACGTGCAAATATCCACCCATACTCATCCACACAATATCCACAACCACTACACATCCACTCACTCACACATACAAATATCCACCCATCCACTCACCCACACATACAAATATCCACCCATACACTCACCCACCCATACTCATCCACACAATATCCACAACCATTACCCAACAAATCCTCCATCCACATTGACAAACATATATATCCACCCATAAACCATCCACCCATCCACCCACACCCCTCCCCCCCTTTGATCTATTACCACCCACACCCCTGCCACACCCACACCCATCCTAGTTATTACCCCCCTTCTCCCCATCATTCCTATCTACTCCTCCTCCTCCTATCTATCTACTCCACCTCCTCCTATCTATTACCCTCCACCCACTTCTCCCATCCCCTCTCCTATCTACTCTAACCCCTCCTATCTATAATCCCCCTCCTTCTCCCCCCACTTCCTTTGCCCCCTCTCCCATCTAATACCCCTCCCCCTTTTCTCCCACCCCCTCTCCTATCTACTCCACCCCCATCCTATCTACTCCACCCCCATCCTATCTAACCCTTCCCATCTACATACTTCATGCCGTGTGCCATTGCCGTCAGATTTCAACTCGTGTGTGAAAGAAACGGCCGAATCATGGTGTGTCTTGTGGGGGGTATGATGGGGGGGGGGGTGTATTGTGGGGGGGGCGGTATTGGGGGGGATTGGGGACGATGCCACGTGTTGGGGATTATTTAGTAAGTGCCAGTAACACACACACACACACACACACACACACACGCACCACTGATAACTGGGCAAAATTGTATATTAATTAAACTTCAGATGACGTACATCTTATTTCAGGCGATTAAAATTAAACTGAAGTTTGTTTTATTTATATATATTTTTTTTTTTTCTGAGGTTTACTGTACAATTAACTCCACCTCATGTCACTACACACTGTTTCAGAATACATGTTGGTGTTTCAGCATTCAGAATATTTAGTTAGGGTGTGTTTCAAAATTATTGGTTCGTGTGTTTTAGAATTATTGGTTCGTGTGTTTCAAAATTATTGGTTCGTGTTTCAAAATTATTGGTTCCTGTTTCAAAATTATTGGTTCGTGTGTTTCAGAATATTTAGTTAGGGTGTGTTTCAGAATACTTTTTGGTTTGGCATGTTTCAGAATATTTAGTTAGGGTGTGTTTTAGATTTTTAGTCGGGTGTTTCAGAATACATGGTGGTTCGAGTGTTTCAGAAGACTTAGTTTGGATGTTTCAGAATATTAAGTTAGGGTGTGTTTCAGAAGACTTAGTTTAGGTGTTTCAGAATAGTTTTTGGTTCGTGTGTTTCAGAATACATAGAAAATGAGTGAGAGAGAAATTGTGTCCCTTAAGAGGAGAGTATACTTTTGATAGATTGGAGCACCTTGAATTCTCCAAAGTATGCCAGGAAACAGACCCAGATGAAAAAAAATAATAGTATCTTGTTGCCTGGAATAGTTTAAAGGAATCATTATCTCCCAAAATGTCAGAACTATACCCCTTCCTTAAGGAGTAGTATATGTAGTGTTGGTAAATCTGGAGCAACTGATTCCTCCAAACTATTCCAAGCAACAGAACAATACCATTATTTTTGTTCCTCTGGTCTTGTTTCCTGGTATACTTTGGAGGAATCAAGACGATTTAACGTAACAAAAGTATACTGTGCCTTTCTTAATATTAACCCAAATGATGCGGGTATCAATCACTCCACAGCATTATAGGGGTATATATAATTCACTTTTGTTACATTGGAGTGCCATGATTCCTCCAAAGTATGCCAGGAAACAAGACCAGAGGAACAAAATGAATGGTGTTCTGTTGCTTGGAATAGTTTGGTGGAATCATTTGCTCCTGTGTGTGATGTAGTCAGAAAATTGGAGATAAATTAGTCCTTCAAATATTGCCACGAAACACACACACCTATATAGAAGGAGCTAATTCATGTTTCGTGGTATGGTCAGGAGGAATCAGAAGCCTCCAATTTTCATACACAATCACAGGGTCCTTAAAACAGGATTAAATTTTATTCGCTTGTTGAAAAATTTGAAGGTCAGTGATTCCTCCAAAGTATGTCAGGAAACAGACGACCTCAATGGTACTACACGACCTTACACGACCCTCTCTCCCTCTCCTACCTCCTAACCCCTCCCCTTTCCCTCCTTCCCCCCGTACACAACCCTTCCCCCTCCCTTCTATACGACCCCCTCCCTCCCTTCATCCTTCTACCTCTCTTCCACGACCCCCTCCCCTCCTATCCCCCCTAAACGACCCCCTCCCCCTCCCTCTCTCCCTCATATCTCCCCTACAAGACCCCCCCCCTACACGACCACCTCCACCCCCTCTTAACTTAACTGACTTCTCTTTACATCAGACGTTACGATTTGAAATATTTTGAATCTGAGGTGCATGAGATTACACACATTACCAGGATTACACACACACACACACACACACATACATATATATAAATACATATAAACACACATAAATACATACACACACATACATATAACTACATACATGCATACATATATACATACATACACACACACGCACGCTCAAACATACATACATACATAGGCCTACATGCACATAAATACACCAACACACACACGCTTATACTGTACACACATACACACACATACACACAAACGGGGGATTACTTCACCCACATGACACCAGTCGCGTTCGTATGATTAAGTGTGGGGGGGGGGGGGACTCGGGGGGGGGGTGTAATAATATGGAAGGGGGGAGTGTGTGAGGGAGTGTGTGAGGGAGTGTGTGTGTGGGGGAGAGTGTGTGTGGGGGGGAGGGTGTGTGTGTGGGGGGGAGGGTGTGTGTGGGGGGGAGGTTATGTGTGTGTGGGGGGGGGGAGGGTGTGTGGGGGGGGAGGTTATGTGTGTGGGGGGGGGGGAGTGTATTTTCAGTAGTGGGTAATAATATGAAGGGGGGAGTGTGGGGTGGGTGTATGTCTGTGTGTGGGGGGGGAGTGTATTTTCAGTAGTGGGTAATAATATCGAAAGGGGGAGTGTGGAGGGGAGTGTATGTGTGTGTAGGGGGAGGTGGGGGGGTAATAATATGGAAGGCTACTGTTGATTCCTCCATACTACACCAAGCAACAACACATCTTCCTACTTGTATACAGACTGATGAGGCACGTGTATTGTTGTATAGGACATAGCTTGGAGGAAATTATTGGTGGTTGGAGGAAAAGGAGGAGGAAGACGAGAGAGAGAGAGAATAGGTGGAGAGAATAGTAGTAGTTGTAGAAGTAGGAGTAGTGGTAGTGGTGGTGGTAGTTGTTGTTGTGGTAGTAGTAGTAGTAGGCCTAGTAGGAGAAAAAGAGAAAGAAGAGGGGGAGAGAGAATTGTTAGATAATATAATTGTTGTTGTTGTTGTTTGTGTGACATTTTGTGAAGGTCTTTGTGAGAAGGTTAAAGTAGTGATAGAGAGTAATGATGGGGTCACTTACAAACACCCCTCCACTCTATGTATGTGTGTATGTGTGTATGTGTGAGTGTGTGTGTCCTGTGTGTGTGTGTGTCTGTGTGTGTCTATCCATCTGCCTGTTTGTGTATCTGTCTATCCATCTGTCTGTATGTGTGTCTGTTTGTGTCTGTCTATTCCATCTGTCTGCCTGTTCTGTCTCTCCTCACTTTACCACATTTCACTTATAGTATTAATTTCCCCTCCTTCTCACCTACTCTCCCCTCTTTCTCATCTACTCTCCCCTCTTTCTCACCTACTCTCCCCCCCCTCATCTACTCTCCCCTCTTTCTCATCTACTCTCCCCTCTTTCTCACCTACTCTCCCCTCTTTCTCATCTACTCTCCCCTCTTTCTCATCTACTCTCCCCTCTTTCTCATCTACTCTCCCCTCTTTCTCATCTACTCTCCCCTCTTTCTCATCTACTCTCCCCTCTTTCTCATCTACTCTCCCCTCTTTCTCATCTACTCTCCCCTCATCTTTATCTACTCTCCCCTCTTTCTCACCTACTTTCCCCTCCTTTTTATATACTCTCCCCTCCTTCTCACTTACTCTCCCTATGCCCCTCCCTCTCTCCTCCTTTCCTCCAAATCCCTTTATCCTTCTTTATCTCTCTCCCTCTCTTCCCATCCCTTCCTCCCTCCCTTCCTCTCATTCCCCACCAGTTCCTCCCTCCATTTCTCTTTTTTCCCTCCCTATCCATCGGTCCTTCTTTCTCTCCCTCCATCCCTCTTTCCCCCAACCACTTCTCTCTCCTTCTTTCTCTCCCTCCACTTCTCTCCCTATCCCTCTTTCCCCACCACTTCCAACCTCCATCACTCTCTCCTTTCCTCCACATCCCTCCATCCTTTTTTCTTTCTCTCCATCCCTCTTTCCCCCCCTTCCTGCCCCTACCCCCCCCCCCCCCTTCTCTCCCCATCCTTCTGCATATATTTTACTCTATATGTATTCCATAACTCTATTTTAATATTATTTTATATTTACTCTCTTTTAAAAACATTCAGTTTTAATGTTATTTAAAATTTACTCTTATAAAAACATTTAATTTTAATGATATTTTTTATTTACTCTCTTTTAACAACATTTAGTTTTAATATTATTTTTTATTTACTCTCTTTTAACTATTTTTATATAACTACTGTAATTTTATATTCATTGTAATTTTATATACTACTGTAATTTTATATTCACTCATAGCAAACCTAATTTACTTTTCTATGTTATTTAATTTATATAATGTTTGAGGTGTAGACGACTGACTGTCTACCCATAATATGTACTGACTGTAATAACCACTACGGTATATACCCTGTGCAAAAATAAATGAATTTGAATTTGAATTTGAATTTGAAATTCTTTCTCTCCCTCCATCCCTCTTTCCCCCCTCCTTCCTGCCCCTACTCCTTCTTTCCCCACCACTTTCTAGCTCCTTACCTCCCTCTCCCTCCCTCTCTCTTTCTTTCCTCCTCCCCTTCCTCTCCTTCTCCCTCTCCCTCCATCTCTCTTTCTTCCCCCCCCCCTTCCTCTTCCTTTCCCCCTCTTCCTCCCTCCCTCCTTCCCTTCTTTCTCAAGTGGCCAGACAGCATTCTAACATTACCCACGACCTGACCACAGAAGGCAGGTGAGGTCACGTGCGGAGGGGGGCCGGGGGGGGGGAGGAGGGGGAGGGGGGTAGATGTGTGGCAGGGGGGGCGGGGGAGGAGGGGGCGGGGGGCAGATGTGGGGCATTGGAGGACCAGGGGAGAGCACGGGGGACAGGGGGGCAGGGGGGCGAAGGAGGGGGCCGGCCAGGTTCTCGAGATAGATACCCGAGTCACGCCCCCCCCCCCTCCTCCCCCCTCCGCCGACGCCACAGAGCAACCGCAGGGGGAGCTCAGACCCCCACCCCCCCCTTTTTATTACTCCCTCTCACCACTACCA
>JAWZYT010007193.1:0-20000 GCA_034508575.1 Petrolisthes manimaculis | reverse complement strand
GGCAGGTGGAGGGGGTTAACTCAAGTACCTGCCCGTAAGTGGAGGCCCATTTGGAAACTAGGTTGAGGGTGGCGTAGGTGTGTGTGTGTATTATAAAGGGATGCTGTGTGTGTGTGTGTGTGTGTGTGTGTGTGTGTGTGTGTGTGTGTGTGTGTGTGTGTGTGTGTGTGTGTGTGTGTGTCCCTACATCATCCCTAAAATGTGACCCTACCTCTTCCTTACCCATATTCACTCCCTCTAAAACTATTCCCTTAAAACTATCCCTACCCCTGTTCTGTTCCCCTAAAAACAGTTGCCATATTCCTTCCCTAATACCGCTGTTCATTCCCCTAACACTATCCCTATTCCTTTCCCCTTAAACAGTCCCTATCTCTTCCCTATCTTTATTCCCTTCCCCTAAAACTGTCCCTATTCTCTTCCTCTAAAACTCCCTATTCCCTTCCCCTAAAACAGTCCCTATCTCTTCCCTTCCCCTAATACTGTCCCTATTCCCTTCCCCTAATACTGTCCCTATTCTGTTCCCTAATAGCTGTGACCTTCCTTTACAGCCTTTCTGGACACACTGCTGTCTTAATTAACAACCAATTAAGTGTTATGAGGGTTGTCGGCCGTCTTGTTGTTAGTCAATTGCACTCCACTGTCAACCTCAACCCTCTCCTTCTCTTCCTCTCAACTCTCTCTCTCTCTCTCTCTCTCTCTCTCTCTCTCTCTCTCTCTCTCTCTCTCTCTCTCTCCTCTCAACCCTCCTCAACTCTCACTCCTCTTCTCCCTTTCACCTCTTTTTCTACATTCCTCAACCCTTTCTTTCCCTTCCCCTCTCCTTTTGTCCCATTTTCAACCCTCTCCCTTGTACCTTCCCCTCTCTCCTTTTCTCGCTTTCCCCTCTTTCGTTCTCCTCTCCATTTCCCTTTCCCGACATGCACTTAATATATACATATATACACACACACAAGGTTAAAGACATGCACTCAATATAAACACACACACACACACACACACACACAAGGTTAAAGACATGCACTCAATATAAACACACACACACACACACACACACACACACACACACACACACACATACACAAGGTTAAAGACATGCACTCAATATAAACACACACACACACACACACACACAAGGTTAAAGACATGCACTCAATATAAACACACACACACACACACACACACATACACAAGGTTAAAGACATGCACTCAATATAAACACACACACACACACACACTCACTCAAGGTTTAGGAATTGCACTAAAAAAATATACATATACACACACACACTCAAGGTTTAGGACATGTACTCATAAAGACACACACACACACACACACAAACATACACACACATACACACACGCACACACACACACTCAAGGTTAAATACATGCACTTAAAATATATATATACACACATTATAATATATTATATAAGTGATTTCCTAAGTGTGTGTTAAAAAGATGTACTGTACTTATGTGCTAAATTTAATCATCTTGTATCGAATGTCACCGTGTAGTGTAAACATGCTTGCCTATTTGTTTATATGGAAGGAATTTTGACGTGTTGTGATGCGATGTGACGTGATAGTATAGTTTAGTTTAGGTTAAGGCACCCTGTGATGTAGTCAGAAAATTGGAGGTAAATGAGTCCTTCAAATATTGCTACAAAACACCACCTATAGGGAAGGAGCTTGTTTCATGGCATGGTCAGGAGGAATCAGAAGTCTCCAATTTTCAAACACGATCACAGGGTCCTTAAGTTAAGTTAGGTTAGGTTAGGTTAGGTTTGGTGTGGTAAGGAGGGAGGGAGATGGGGTCATGTTAAGTTAGGTTAGGGTAGTTAGTTAGGTTAGGTTGGGTTAGATTAGAATAGGTTAGGTTAGACTAGACCATAGTGAAGTATGTGTAATAAAGTAATTAGTGGGGTGTTTTTGTGACGAAATTGTCCTCTGTCCCCCCTCGTGTACGTCCACTTTCCGTGTGTGAATTTCAGGCGCTGTAGGTGGTCACATGACAATTTGTATAGCCCGACAGCATATTTCCACTTTCTGGTAGAATATAAACATAGGGGAAACAACAACCAATCAGAGCCCGTGGATCCCAGTAATGACGTCATAGAAAGTATTGCCAGCTAAATGCCCCGAAAACACCTCTGCATTCTGCAATTTCAGATTTCACGGGTTTTACAGAATATCTATATTAGTATTAAACGTATGTATTTAGTATACATCACTAATTTAACACATTATTTTCAAATGAGACTCATTCAATAAATATTCCTGTAGTTTTTTTTATGCGATGTCTATTGGTAATGATGAGCACTGTTCATTAATTCCATCTCACAAGGTCGATAATAATTTCATTAGTTTTATATAATACTAGCAACATTGGGAAACTTTTATGTTATTAAATGCATATCACATATAATAATGTATATATATATGTTTTGTACCAAATTGTATGAAGTACTGTACACAAAATACAAGATTCGAGTGTTAAATCTAATGGTTTGTGACCCTGTTCTATGTTCCCCTTAGATTGTTTACGTTCTTCCTATAATAGACTAGTATGTTTGCATATTGACATTAAAATGTATTTGGAGGCGTTCTTATAAACTTATACCTTTGTATTAGCTAATATAGATAATAAATGTTTCAAATGTTTTAAGTAGTCCTTTCTCTATGAAAACATAGTTATTCTTTCTACTAAATTTAGATGCTCATTAGTATCATTTGTTTTTATTTGTCTATAATGAATCATCAATACCCATTTCCCCTTCTCCAAGAGGGTAATCAAGTAATACAAGACCTACTTATGAGACAACATTTTGTTTAGGATATACAGCACAGCTTTAATAAGGTTAGGTCTAAACTTTGCAATGATCCAGGTTAGGTTATGTATTACAGTATATGGTCAATTGCTCACTATTGAATAAGACCATTTTTCAGCACCTAGCAATAGCCAGGTGGTAGTACAGTATACTACTTTTGATACTGTAGTAACTGTACTGAAAAATGTCTAGTAAAATAAGGTAACTTATGAGAGGCCTACTCGCATTCATTCATTCATCCCTCTCTACTAGGTATAATTTTAAGGCAAATTCATCACAATCGTAATATGATTACTTCAAAATCATAATATAATTACGTCAAAATACAATCACCACTTAAAACTAGTCTATTATAGGAAGAACGTAAACAATCTAAGGGGAACATAGAACAGGGTCACAAACCATTAGATTTAACACTCGAATCTTGTATTTTGTGTACAGTACTTCATACAATTTGGTACAAAACATATATATATACATTATTATATGTAATATGCATTTAATAACATAAAAGTTTCCCAATGTTGCTAGTATTATATAAAACTAATGAAATTATTATCGACCTTGTGAGATGGAATTAATGAACAGTGCTCATCATTACCAATAGACATCGCATAAAAAAAACTACAGGAATATTTATTGAATGAGTCTCATTTGAAAATAATGTGTTAAATTAGTGATGTATACTAAATACATACGTTTAATACTAATATAGATATTCTGTAAAACCCGTGAAATCTGAAATTGCAGAATGCAGAGGTGTTTTCGGGGCATTTAGCTGGCAATACTTTCTATGACGTCATTACTGGGATCCACGGGCTCTGATTGGTTGTTGTTTCCCCTATGTTTATATTCTACCAGAAAGTGGAAATATGCAGCCCGACAGACAAACAGAGTCTCTTCATTTAGATATATACATTAGGTTAGGTTAGGGAATACACAAGAGTAGTGAAGATGTCCTACTGAGGCAAGAGTAAGGAGGGAGAGGGATGGGGACGAGTTGACTATCAAGTTAGGTTAGGTCAGGTTAGGTTAGATTAAGTTAGGTTAGGGAATACACAAGAGTAGTGAAGAGTATAATTATAGGGAAGGAAGGTTATAGGTGGGTGGATGGGGCCCTGAGTTAACTATCAAGGCATGTATGTATGTATGTAAGGGAAGACTATACCCAGCTCAAGATTAGACAATAAGAAGGAAGCTACCACCACAGATAAGGGTAACATGAGGCTCCTAAGACGACAACGACGACGACGAGAGAGAGAGAGAGAGAGAGAGAGAGAGAGAGAGAGAGAGAGAGAGAGAGAGAGAGAGAGAGAGAGGGGGGGGGGGGGGGAGAGAGAGAGTGTTGTCTTTGAGTACGTGTATGTGTGTGTGTGTGAGAGAGAGAGGAAGAGAGTGTGTGTTGTGAGAGAGGAAGAGAGTGTGTTGTTTTTGAGTACGTGGGTGAGTAGCTGTCAGAGAGAGAGAGAGAGAGAGAGAGAGAGAGAGAGAGAGAGAGAGAGAGAGAGAGAGAGGAGAGTTGTCTATGAGTATGTGTGTGTGTGTGAGAGAGAGAGGTGTTGTCTTTGAGTACGTGAGAGAGAGAGAGAAAGTGAGTGTTGCCTTTCAGTACATGTGAGAGAAAGAGAGAGAGAGAGATAGAGTGTGTGTTGTTTTTGAGTGTGTGTGTGTGTGTGTGTGTGTCAGTGTGAGTGAAGTGTCTTGTGTGTGGCATGGATATAAAAGTGTCCATCAGTAAGGTTCTGTCTGTGTGTGTGTGTGTGTGTGTGGCAGTAAGGAAGCGTGTGTGTGTGTGTGTGTGTGTAGCAGTAAGGAAGTGTGTGTGTGTGTGTGTGTGTGTGTGTGTGTGGCAGTAAGGATGAGTGTGTGTGTGTTAGGAAGGAAACGTGTGTGTGTGTGTGTGTGTAGCAGTAAGGAAGTGTGTGTGTGTGTGTGTGTGTAGCAGTAAGGAAGTGTGTGTGTGTGTGTGTGTAAAGCTGGCGAATGTGATATGTTATAATATTTTTGCGGGTTTATGTGTTTGTGTGTTTGTGTGATGTGTATGTAAAAAAATGTATTACAGAAATTCGGGAATGTGATATAATGTTTATGTGTGTGTGTGTGTGTGTGTGTGTGTGTGTGTGTGTGTGTGTGTGTGTGTGTGTATTTATGAACAAGACTAACATTGAACGTGTTTGTGTGACTTTTGTTGATAAGTGTGTTGTTGTTATTATTATTGAACAGTGTGTGTGTGTGTGTGTCATTAATCTTGAGTGTGTGTGTGTGTGTGTGTGTGTGTGTATTTATATTGAGTGCATGTCTTTAACCTTGAGTGTATGTGTGTGTGTGTGTGTGTGTGTGTGTGTGTGCGTGTGTGTGTGTGTAATGGGTAGACTATAGTAATATGTTTATCCTACTACTACAACTACTACTACTACTACTACTACTACTACTACTACTACTACAAATACTTCTACTACTACTACTACTACTACAACTACTACTACTACAACTACTACTACTACTACTACATCTACTACTACTACAAGTTTTATTACTGAAAATGGTCAACATTATATAAATTTTACGACTACAACTAAAACTGATATAGGTATAGTGAAAAAGGATCGATTTCATAGTGGTTTGTAATCATGCAAACGAAAGAATCTTATTAGCCGTGTAACTAACTAACTAACTGACTTATGGGTGAAATATTTAATGAATTTGGTGAATAAAATATACAGTGATCATAATCTAACTGGGTTTTTTTAATAAATTTTGTGAATGTGGTTTTTTTGGAAAATTATGAAGCCTTACAAGTGTGGTTGGTTGGGAAGCTAACAAACAAATAAACAAATACCACTGTGGAATCTACCCATAGTCTCTCTCTCTCTCTCTCTCTCTCTCTCTCTCTCTCTCTCTCTCTCTCAGTGGGTGTGTCTTGGGTGAGGTGCTCTGATGAGGGAGCCCGCTGTTTAGTAGAGAGAGGGAGAGAGAGAGAGAGAGAGAGAGAGAGAGGGGGGGGGGGGAGCTGAGTAGGGCACTGTGAGAGAGGGTATGATGACGGAAGAGAGAGAGAGAGAGAGAGAGAGAGAGAGAGAGAGAGAGAGGTCCAGTAGCGAGTGCCACTAATAAAGGCCATCTTTTGTAACTTCTTATCTATCTCTCTCTCTCTCTCTCTCTCTCTCTCTCTCTCTCTCTCTCTCTCTCTCTCTCTCTCTCTCTCTATCCTCCATATATCCCCCTATCCCCTTCTCTCTCTCTCTCTCTCTCTCTCTCTCTCTCTCTCTCTCTCTCTCTCTCTCTCTCTCTCTCTCTCTCTCTCTCTCTCTCTTTTATAAATATGGGGGAAAGGAAGAAATGGATAACAATGAAGGAGAATAAGAGAAAGAAGAGAAGACAGAGAGAAATAGAAGACCTTGAGTATAAAATAAGAGAAGAAAAAAGAGAAAAAGAGAAGATAAAAGAAAGAAAAATGAAGAGAGAGAGATAAAGATAAAAGAGTGAAGAGAAGAGAAGTGAAGATAAGAGAGAAAAAGAGAAGAGAGAGAGGATAAGAGAGAGAAGAACTGAACACTTTATTATTATTACTGTAGATGTGAATAAGTCTAGGGTATGTGTTTGTCCTGTTTCATATATGTGCGTGTGGTGGAGGAGGAAGAAAATATTACTCACACACACACAGAAGAGAGAGAGAGAGAGAGAGAGAGAGAGAGAGAGAGAGAGAGAGAGAGGTCAGGTCACTACTTTATGAGCCAGGACAAACAACACACCAGAGTTAATTAATCCATTTTACAAATTTTAGTGATGGGAGGAAAATAATAATATTAATAACAAGCACTGGGCTTCGCCCACCACGGCTGCGCCGTGGATGCTTTTGCCTACGGCGCTGCTCGCTACGCTCGCCCACCCCCTCAATCGCGGCTTGCTGCGCTCGCCGAACTACCCACGCTCGCTGCGCTCGCCCACCCCCACCAGAGAGTGAGGGAAAAGGAGGGAGAGAGGGAAGGAGGGAGGTTTGGAAGTGGAGATGGAGAGGGAGGGAATGAAGGAGGGAGGCTTGGAGGTGAGGAGAGAAGGAGGGAAGGAAGATTTGGTGGTGGAGAGGGAAGGATAGAAGGAGAGAGAGAGAGAGAAAGGAGAGAGAGAGAAGGAAGGAGGAAGGTTTGATGGTGAAGAGAGGGAGGGAGAAGGAGGGAGAGATAGGGAAGTGTGGTGGTGGAGAGAGTGAAGGAGGGAGGTGTGGTGGTGTAAGAAGTCAGTGGGGAGGGAGATTGGGTTTCCTTCAGAGAGGGGGGGGGAGGGGGGAGGGGAGGAATGGATGGATTGTGGAAGGAGGGAAGGAATGAAGGGAAATAGAAAAGAGGAAAGAAAAAAGTAGGCGAAGATAGAGAGAAACACAAGAAGTGAGGAAGAAAGGAGGGAAGGAGAGAGAGAAAGAGAGGAAGGGAGAGAGAGAAAGAGTTACATAGAGTTACATAGAATCACAGACCACAACAGACCTTACGGTCCACACGGGGTGATCTGATTAGAAGGTTACTGGTAGAGAATGAATATCTCCCCAGTGATAGTCGTAGGTAAGAATAGCAAAGTAGAAGGCTCTCTCCCCACCCTCCAATCCCTCCGGCCTGAGCCGTACTGGAAATAAAGTTAGGAGTCAGAACCTTGTGGAGTTGGTAGAGAAAACTCCACAAGGAAATTTTATAGGAAAGATAGAAAGTAGTTGAAATTTGGCTAACTTGCCACCTGTAATGGGCAAAAAATTATTCATTAGTAAACATCGAAAGTCGGGGATTAGATGCAAGGTGTTTATCAAGGCGACGTTTGAAGCTATCTACTGTGTTACATTCTATTACGTTACGGGGAAGCCCATTCCATAAGTTGACGACTCGGTTAAAAAAGAAATTCTTGGATTCGTGTGAGTTAAAAGATTTACCTATGATTTTACAGCCATTACCTCTCGTGTAGTTTGATTGATCGATATTGAAATATTTGTTGCAGTCCATATTGTCTATGCCTTTGATTATTTTGAATACCTGGATTAAGTCGCCTCTCAATCTACGTTGTGCTAATGGGAATAGATTCAATTCATTTAGCCGCTCTTCATACGTTTTGTTTCGTAGACATGGTATCATTTTAGTAACTCTACGTTGGACTCGTTCCAATTTTACTATATCTTTCTGGTAGTACGGGCACCATGCTTGGACACAATATTCCATAAGGGGACGGACCAAGGAATTATACAAAGTGAGGATTGTGTCTTTGGACTTATACTCGAATGCTCTGCCAATAAAGCCGATAGTTTTATTTGCTTTCTTAATTACTTCCGTACATTGCTGACTGGGTTTTAGGTTA
This sequence comes from Petrolisthes manimaculis, assembly GCA_034508575.1. Classification (NCBI taxonomy): domain Eukaryota; kingdom Metazoa; phylum Arthropoda; class Malacostraca; order Decapoda; family Porcellanidae; genus Petrolisthes; species Petrolisthes manimaculis. The sequence goes on along the minus strand of JAWZYT010007193.1, from coordinate 11,836 downwards.
CTTGATATTGTGACCCCTAAGTCTGTCTCTTGATCCACGCTTTTAATTTGATTACCATTTAACGAGTAGTTTGCAGTTACGTTACGATGTCCGATATGGAGTACTTTACATTTATCTGCATTGAAGGACATTTGCCAAGTTTTCGCCCAATTCGACAATTTATCGAGATTATCTTGCATTTCTTTAGTTTGTGCGTTAGTGAGTACTGTATTTGCAATTTTAGTGTCATCGGCAAACTTCGATATTATGCATGAGAGACCTTCATCTATGTCGTTTATGTAAACTAGGAAAAGGATTGGGCCTAAAACTGACCCTTGTGGCACCCCGCTCGTAACGCCAGTCCAATTAGATGATTTGCCATTTATTACCACACGTTGTTTACGGTTTCTTAGCCAGTTCTCTATCCATCTTACGGTGTCGCCTTGGATTCTGTGAGATTTTAATTTAGTTATTAAACGTTTATGGGGAACTTTGTCAAAGGCTTTTTGGAAATCTAGATAAATTATGTCTACTCTTTACTCTTATCATATTCGTTAAAAATGTCATTTAAAAAGTCTAATAGATTCGTTAGGCAAGAGCGTTTATTGCGGAAACCGTGTTGAGTGTCTCTGAGTAAGTTATTTTCCTCTAAATGATATGTGAGTTTATCTCGTATGATTGTCTCTAACATTTTACATACTACTGAGGTTAGGCTGATAGGGCGATAGTTACTAGGTAAAGATTTGCTGCCTTTTTTAAATATTGGTGTTACGTTAGCGAGCTTCCAATCATCAGGTATTGTTCCAGTGTGTAAAGAATAATTAAATAGCAGAGTCAGAGGTTTTACTATTTCGCTTTTAGCTTCCTTTATTACGCGAGGGGAGATCGTGTCAGGCCCAGGTGACTTATTTGCATTTAATTTATCAATACATTTGATTACGTCATTTTCTGTTATGCTGATATTATTTAAAACCTCGGTGTTTTCATTTTGGACTGTTGTTTCAGCTGGTATATCGTTCGGGTTTTCTATAGTAAAGACTGATGCAAAGAAAGTATTTAGGATACTACTCATTCGCTCTTCATCTGTCGTAAAGTCCCCATTTTCATCAAGAATTGGACCGATAGTTGACGTAAGTACTTTCTTTTGTCGAATATAACTGTAGAACTCTTTCGGGTTTGTCTTACTCTGATTTGCAACGTGTTTTTCAATTTCCTTTTTACTCTGTTTGATTAACTTTTTGGCTTTTCTTCGTAAGTCTGTAAACTTGGCACGGTCGTCATTATTGGCTGTGATTTTTACTTTATTATGGGCGTTCTTTTTGGCTCGTAAACAGTCGGCTATATCTTTACTCCACCACTTGGGCTTTAAATTTTGTGCTGAACGTCGGTTTTTTAATGGTATGCTATCCCTGACCGCTTTTGTGTACGCATTAGTGAAAAAGTTCCATTGTGTATTTATGTCAATAGTGTCTCGCAGACATTTCCAGTCGGTTTCTTTTAGTATCGCTCTGAGTTGGTTGAAATTGGCTTTTCTAAAATCGGGGATTTTTTCGTAGCTGTACTTTATGTCGCTTTTGTTAAAATTTATACTGAAAGTTATTATGCGGTGGTCGCTATTGGTAAATTCTTCACCTACGTTAGTATTCTCTATCATGTCTTCGTTTGTTGCAAATACTAGGTCAAGAACATTATTTCCGCGAGTTGGGCTGTTGACAAATTGGATAAGGGAGCTCTCTTGTAAGTTAGTGTAAAGATCTTGACCATAATGAGCTGATAACGGTTCTCCCCACTTTGTTACTGGTAAATTAAAGTCACCAAGAATTATGGAAGAGAGGAAGGGAGGGAGAGAATGGGAAAGATAAGGGAGGGAATAAAAAGGGAGAGGGGAAAGGAGAGAAAGGAGAGAAAGGGAGGGAAGGAGGGAGGAAAGGAGAGAAAGGGAAAGAGGATGGAGGGAGAGAAAAAAAATAAAACGGGAAAGGAGGAAGGGAAGGGAGTGAGAGGGAGGGAGGGAGGAAGGAAGAGAGGGAAAGGAGAGAGGAAATGAAGGAGGGAAAGGAGTATAAAGGTAAGAGAGAAAAGGAGGAAGAGAAAGAAGTAAAACTGAAAGAGTTGAAGGAAGGAAGATAGGGAGGAGGGAAAGGGAAGGAAGAGAAGAAGAGAAAGAAAACAGGGAAAGATGGAAGGAATGAGAGAAAGAGAAGGAAGAAAGGAAGAGAAGGAGAGAAAGAAAGTAAATAGAGAAAGAGAGGGAAGGGAGGGAGGAGAGAAAGAAAGTAAATAGGGAAAAAGAGGAAAGGAAGGAAGGAAGGGAGGAGAGAGAGAAAGTAAATAGGAAAAGAAAGGGAAGGAAGGAAGACAAGAGAAAGATAGTGAAGGAGGGAAGGAAGAAAGTAAAGAAGGAAAGAGGAGAGAAAGTAAAGAGTGAAAGAGAGAGAAAGAGAGAAAGTGAGAGAGAAAGTGAGAGAGAGAAAGAGAGAAAGTGAGAGAGAGAAAAAGAGAAAGTGAGAGAGAAATAGAGAAAGTGAGAGAGAGAGAGAAAGAGAGAAAGTGAGAGAGAGTATCCTTCCCTCCTATATGGGTGATTGGTGTGTGTGTGTGTGTTGGCCATCTGGTGGTGGTCAGCGGAAACGACACACGATACCAACACTACTATAACCTTACAACACTAACACTAACAACACTAACACTAACTCTACAACACTAACACTAACTCTAACAACACTAACACTAACTCTATTTACACTAACACTAACACTACTAACTTTACAACACTAATACTAGAGTAACCTTACTAACACGAGAGAGAGAGAGAGAGAGAGAGAGAGAGAGGAGGGTAAACAGTGGAGATAACTTTACAAACACGAGAGAGAGAGAGAGAGAGAGAGAGAGAGAGGAGTGTAAACAGTGGAGATAAGGAAGGAAAGTTAATGAAATGTGAGAGGGGTGTGTGAATTGGTAGGTAGGTAGGTAGGTAGGGAGTGAGAGAAGGAAGGAGGGGAGGGAGGTAAGGAGTGAGAGAAGGAAGGTAGGAGGGAAGAAGTAGGAAGGTAGGTAGATAAATAGGTAGGTAGGTAGGTAAGGAAAGAGCGAATGAAGTATGAAGGAAGGAAATATGTGGTAATGTTCTCTGCTGTTTGCCTTTACACACACACACACTTCAATAACGCCTCTCTCTCTCTCTCACACACACACACACTTCAATAACGCCTCTCACTGTGTCTCACACACACTAATAATACCTTTACACACACTTCTATAATGCTTATTTCCCTCTCTCTCTCTCTCTCTCTCTCACACACACACACACACACATCTATAATGCTCCCTCCTCTCTCTTTCTCACACACACACTCACACTTCTATTAACTCCTCTCTCTCTCACACACATAATTTTACCTTCTTAAAATGCAACCTTAAAATAGTTCTTGCTATAAAAAAAACAATTACAGAAAACGTAAATGATAGACTCTACTACAGAAAACTGATTATACATTAAGGGCTAACTAAAACATAACAATAATTCGAATATAAAATACCTTAATAATATATTCCCAAGTGTTTACCAAAGATTATAATTATTTTTGTTATTTCCATCAACCTTAATTATTGTTATATATTGTTTTTTCCATAATATTTCGACCTGACATCTTCATCATTATCATAATAATAATAATAATAATAATAATAATAATAATAATAATAATAATAATAATAATAATAATTCGTGTTGCTTGGAATAGTTTGGAGGAATTATGAGTTGCTCCAGAATATTTACCAACAAAGTACAACCTTCTTATTAAAAGTTATAATTATGTTGTATTTAATTAACCCCATGTAGGCTATGTACTGTTGTAACTGTTGTAATAACCATAAAATCAAATCTATCACAACTTACGTAAAAATATTGTAATAATAATAATAATTTTAGAATCAAATCTATCACAAGTTACATAAAAATGTTGTAATAATAATAATAACAACTTTAAAATCAAATCTATCACAACTTACGTAATAATGTTGTTTATGTTGTAGGACTACTTACTCTCATGTAATAATAATAATAATAATAATAATAATAATAATAATAATAATAATAATAATAATAATAATAATAATAATAACCTTAAAATCTTGTAATAATAATCTTCCAATCAAATTAGTCACGAGTTAGGAAATAATAATAGATGTTGTAATAATATAACCCTCAAATCTTGCATTAATAACCCTTAAATGTTGTAATAATATTGCTTACATTTTATCACACGTTACGTAATGATGTTGTTAATGTTGTACTTACCTCTACGTGATGTTTAATAATAATGTTGTACTAAGTCAAACACCCATTGTTGTAATAATAATAATGTTATAGTCATGTTGTAATGATAATAATGCTGTTGCAATATTAATAATGATGTCATAATAATAATGTTGTACTTACCCCACATAGTAATAACAATAATATTAATAACAAAAATAATAATAATGTTGTACTTACCTCCAAGTCGTTGTAATAATAATAATAAAAATAATAATAATAATAATAATAATAATAATAATAATAATAACAATATTGTTATACTCCCCCCACATAACAATAATAAACAACAATAATAATAATAATAATAATAACAAAAACTATAATAATAATAATATAATCCCCCACAATAACAACCACAATAACAATCTTGTACTCACCCCCAGGTAATGTTGTATCGATGCCACCTCTTGCCCTGCTTCACGAACCTCTTATGTCTCGTTATAATGGGAGGGTTATAGTAGTGTTGTTGTGAAGGCAGTACATCAGGTAAGGAACACCGTGGTCGTCTTAGTAATTCCTTAGTGGCTGTGTCTAGTATTCCCGTTACTGGGATGTGCCCAAACCTCTGAAAAAAATAAAATAAAATGGGGTTTGTTGTGTTTTTGTTGAAGATCCTACATGTGGTGTTATCAATAAATTTCCTTGATTTGTTGTTGTCGTGTTGTTTTGTTGACAGATTTCCAAACACATATTATCGCACCTGCTGTCATGTTAATTATCTCATTTATGTTGCTTCGTTGTTGTCAGATTTACAAATTCATATTATCGTACCTGCTGGCATGTTAATTATCCTATTTTGACCCTCATTATTGCTCTTAAATAACAAGATAATTTTTTTCACACATATCAATAATTTTGTGGAGAGATTAATTAACATTACTGTACTGAAGTTATTGCAAAACGTTAATTGTAAAATACTAGAAATCACCTAAGAGTAATTAGATACCATAGTAATTTTGTAATCAATTTTTTAGTTTTTCAAATAAAAAAACACTTAATATATTTTAAACAGGACGGTAACACAATATTTCTTAATGAATACTATACTGTCACTATGTGTGTCGGGGTGTCCAGCTGTGTGTGTGTCACAATAATAACACCCGAACTGAACGGGTGAGTTTGAGTCAATAACTTTACGTAGTGTACGGTTAACATTGTTTAGGATTGTTATGTAACGTATTGAAGGAAGGGTCACCTCTGTATACGGTAAGATCTTAAAGCCTAAACAATTTTGTCAAAAGTGTTACATTATTTACTGAAATATCACACATTTTCAAAAATTATCACATTACTTCATGACTGTATCCTATCGCATATCGCACAGAATGTCAAATTATAGCAATTTGCGAAAATTATCGCACATATGGCAATGCTGGTTATTGTTGTTATTGTTTAGAAGAAATGAGTGAGAAAACATTATTCTATATTAAGGAATTAACTATAAAAACAAGTTATGTTTTTAAAAGCAATATCAAAATAAACGAGGCAGCTACTATCTTATTTTTTTTTTTACTTTCCTCTTCATAAAATAATTTCTACACACAAGGAAAAAAAGGAAGTCCGACTAATGTCTTCACCCGTAATATATAAAGTGAGAGAGAGAAAATCAAATATACAGACAGCTTTTCTTCTGACTTTTATACAATTATAGTTTAGTATACCCTAATAATAATACATTTTCTTTCGAGACAACAACTGTAGCCTACATTGAAGAACACGTACACCTACATTAAAACTTAAAGGAGAGCTAACTTGTTTTTACCTGAACCACATATTGAATTTCCTGGCTTTCTCGATAAATGTAAAGCAATCAACTATCTAACACACACACAAACACACAAACAACCAATCAACCCATCAATCAAATAACCAATAACCAACACACACACACAATCAACCCACCAATCAACCAACACACACACACACACAATCAACCCACCAATCAACCAAGCCATCAATCAAGTAACCAACCTGCATGGTGCGTATAGCTTGTCTCAATTGGTCCTCAGTGCGCAGGTTTCCCGTCTCCATATCCGAGGCTGGCAGGTATCCATATTTCATCATGTAACGTTGCTGTAATGAGGAAAAGAGAAGGAAAGTATGGTTAGTTATATATATGGTAGTAATAATAACACTCACACACACACACACACACACACACACAAAACACACACATATTTCATCATGTATCTTTGCATTGTATGGGGAAAAGGGAAGGGATGTATGGTTAGTTATTAAACACACACACACACACACACACGCAGAAACATATCATCAATATCACATTTCCTTTTTTTTCCCACTGTAGAACCCCTGACACACACACACACACAGACAAACAAGGGGTCCAGCTCACACTCGGGCTGTTTGAAGTTTGGATGGGTCATTGTTAGAGAGTTGCACCCCCCCCCCCCAGTACACACACACACACACACAGAAGTATAATCATATATACAAGCACACATAAAAAAACATTCTCAGATACTCACAAACAAAAGCCTACACACACAAAAAAAATAACTTCAGTTCACACACACAAAAAAATAACACACATACACAATAATCTTGAACCCACCCCCCTCTCCTCCACACACATACAACCTGGACAAAAAAAAAAAAAAAACTACACACGCTCACATAAAAACAAAAACCTCTACACAAACACACACACAAAATAACCTTGACACACACAAACATAAAAAACCCTACACACACACACACACACACAGAACAACCTTGACACACACACACACACACGTCTTCTCCGTTGTCTGTTGGTTAGGCCTTGTTTAGTCATCATTTGAGGTGATTCCCGGCCATTTCCTCCAACCTGGCGCCTCGCTGCCTGGCGCCTCCAACCCTTCCTCCATCCTCATCCCTCCCTCTTCCTCCTCCTCCCTGCTCCCTCCTCCCTCTTCCATTCTCCTCCTTCCTCCTTCCTCCCTCTACCCTCATCCCTAGTCCCTCCTCCCTTTTCCTTCCCTCTTCCCTCCCTGCTTCCTCCTCCCTCCTCCCTCTTCCATCCTCCACCCCAAGGCATCACAGGAATCTTTTGATTATATAAAGGACATTCTTAGAACAATGTGCCTTCGTAAGAAAATATTTTATATGCTTGGTGACTTGAATGACAATTTTCTAAGTGCTAAATGTAAGCTCAAGAAAATCATAATTAACTCCAAATTAACACAAATAATATCAAAACCTACCCGAGTGACTAATGATAGTGCAACACTACTTGATGTCATTATAACTAACACTCCAGACTCAATCATTGCATCAGATGTATACCCATGTCCGATAGCAGATCATGACCTAATTTCTGTTTATGTCAACTTGCGTAAGCCGAAGATTCAACCAATTGTTGTAACAAACCGTATGATGAGAAATTATTCGCCAGACGCCTTTCGGGACATGATCGTGAATGAAACAAATAACCTAAGAGTAATTTTTGACACAGATGATGTCAATGCGCAAAATAATATCCTCACCAACACATTACGCTCATGTCTCGGGGTCTGTGCTCCAATTGTTAACAGAGAGTTACAAAGACCTCCCGCTCCATGGTTAACACCAGAAATTCTACACTTGATGAATGTAAGTGACACTAAACAAAAAGCTTTAAAACAAGACAGACATAGCCTAATTTTACAACAGGAATATAAAATGTTAAAGAAAAAAGTCAAAGCAACTATAGATACTGCAAAAAAGGAGCATTATAATAAAGAGTTCAATAGCTGTAGAGGTAAAACAACAGCTGTATGGAAACTATTAAAAGAAGTAATTCCTTGTACAAAACAGAGGTCTGGCAACATTTATGAAGATGACATTCATATTAAAGTGGAAGAGTTTAATAATTTCTTCGCAAACGTAGGAAAGAAGGCTTTTGATCAAACTCAGGGAGAAATAATAGAAAACTAAGACAGGCCCCACCATGAACTCCCCCATGAACTCCCCCATGAACCCCACCATGAACCTTTCCACGAACCCCAACATGATCCCTACCATAAACCTCACCATGAACACAGCAACACTATCAACACTTTTCGACCTCAGCCTGTCAACAGCAATACTATTATCCTGACCATAAAACACTTAAACGAATCTAAATCATATGGCTCGGATGAAATTTCCCTCAGATTTATCAAGGATGCTCTACCAGTAATTATCCCTTACCTAACCTGCATCATAAACACCTCAATTGTAACAGGCACATTTCCGGGTACATGGAAACACGCCGTTGTTACACCACTCTTATAAAGAATGGGGATCAAAAGGAATGTAGCAATTATAGACCTGTCTCGCTACTCCCAGTGTTCTCTAAGATATTGGAGAAGATCGTTGCCAATCAGCTGAGTCAGTACATTGAACGTAACTCCCTTTGTAGCATTACCCAACATGGGTTCAGACCTAACCTGTCTACCGAAACAGCCCTACTACAAGTATGCCAAAAAATATATGACACAATGGATAAAAGGGAAAGATGTCTTCTAACTCTCTGTGACCTGTCTAAGGCCTTCGATAGTGTTCACCACGAAATGCTGCTCACTAAATGTACCCAGTTGGGCATTGATAGATTTTGGTTTGATGACTATCTGTGTAACAGGGTTCAATCAGTGCGCATAAAGAACGTGATGTCTTCCCCTTTACCGGTTTCTTTTGGTGTACCCCAAGGGTCAGTTTTAGGACCAATTTTATTCAATATATTCGTCTATGATCTCTCAGACAAAGTGAATGACTGCTTTCTTGTACAGTACGCAGATGACACCCAGTTCATTGAAACCGGAAGCGTTAGTAGATTGCCTGAATTAATAAGTAGAACAGAACAAACTTTTACAAAAATCAAACATTATTTTAATAAGAACGGTCTTCTACTGAATCCTCAAAAGACAAAATGTATCTTTATGGGCACCAGAGCCCTTATTTCCAAAATACCCGGTGACATTACAATTAAGGTAGATGATGCCTCTATTCAGCCAAGCTCAAGGGTAAAAAACCTAGGAATATATTTTGATAGACATATGCTATTTGATGACCATATTACTGAAATGAGCAAAAAAGTATCTGGCATACTCATGTACATAAACAGAATTCAAGATGCTCTCAGTAAGGAGTCTAGATTAATTGCAGTACAAACTCTAGCTTTAAGTCACATGAATTATGGACTAACTGTTTGGGGCACGACAAATGCCACACAATTATGCCGTGTCCAGAAACTTCAAAATTTTGCAGCAAGAGTCGTCTATGGAGGATTATCAAAATTTGACCATATAACACCTATTCTCAAGGAACTACAATGGTTAACAGTACAAAAGAAATATATCTTTAACCAATGTATCATAAATTTCAAAATAACTACGGGGGAAACTTTAGCACTAACACACGACAAGAACACTTATTATACGTGCCAAGAACCACTAATGCTAGTGGGGCCAGATCCATCACAGTAAGAGGTCCTGCCATATGGAATAAATTGCCCACATATGTAAAGGAAAGCACCAACTTAGTTCAATTAAAAAGATTATTGAAAAATTATCTATTATGTAATGAGTTTCAGGTCTAACATAATGTTTGTATTTTAATCCTATCCACAATTTAATTATGTTTATCTCTAGGCCTATTATATGCATTATGTAAGCCTCTCCTTTTAAAGCTATTTTATGGTTTTTAATATTTTTTATTTTAGACTTTTACAAATTTTAATTTTGTCTCATTTAGATATTAGTGTTATTATGGTAGTTTTTATTTTATTGGACTTATATTGTTATAATATCAACTTCAATTATATTTATTAATCAGAATAGTAGAGATTGAATTATTGTACTTGAGAATGTAAAGAATAACCATTGTTTATAATGGAATAAAGTATCTGAATCTGAATCTGAATCCCTCCCTGCTCCCTCCTCAAATGAACATAGTGCCGATTTCATAGTTTTTTTGTTTTGTTTTTTGTTTTGTTTTCGTGAGTGAATGATTAGATGAATTTGATGATATACTGCCAATTCCACAGTGGTTTGTTTTTATGTTTGCAAGCACCATAAAGAAATAAATTGAATTAAGTAAATGAATTGAATGAAATAATTGACTCGTGAGTGAATTATTAGATGAATTTGATGACTTCACTTTATGAAAACTATGGTGATAATCAATTTAGACTGACAAGTGTGCATGGTTTATTGGGGAGGATCATAACAAACCAACACTTAACACTCGTTCTCTTTTCTTTAGGCGCCGCAACAGTGAGGTCATACTGCACCCGAGGAAGAAGGTGATTTAAAAGGTGGGACAGTAAACACAAAAGGTGATAGATGAATAAAAAAGGGACAGTTGGAGAAGTGAAAGCCCCTATTTGTTGCATTTTATTTTTTTCTGAGGGAAAGGAGTAGTTTTGTTTTCGTTTACTGAGGAAAGGAAGGATCGACTAACTGATTCATTGATAAGACGCCGGAACAGCTAGGTCATATGACGCCAAAGGAAGAAGTACTGAGATAAGGCATGATGTTTCTTTCTTTTCTTTTTTACTGAGGGAAGGAAGGATTAATTGATTGATTGTTATTATAGGCGCTACAACAGGGTAGTCATATGGCGGCCGAGAAAGGAGATGTAGGAGGTTTCTTTCGTTTACAGACTGAGGGAAGGAAGTTTATTTTATTTTATTTTTATTTTTATTTTTTTTTGGGGGGGGGAGTCTGGAGTGCCAAAGGACAATGAACAGAGATGAACATTGGAGTGGACGAGCGGGAATGGATATACTGAGCATCATTATCAAGGTTTTATACGTATAACTAAGCGACAACAACAACAACAACAACAACAAGGGCTTACTCGTATACTGAACAACAACATCAACAACAACGACGACAAAAATTTACATGAATACTAATCACTAAACAACAACAAAAGCTTACACATACACCGAACAACAACAACAAAGCTTTGCAAATATAGAGACCAATAACAACAACAACAACAACAACAACAACTTCGACTATTGAGCATTAATAACAAACACCTACACATTATACTCAGCAAAAACAACAAACATTTAACTATATACCGAGCATTAAAAATAAATAGTGTGTGTGTGTGTGTGTGTGTGTGTGTCCGTGGTGGGTGGGTGAGATTAGTGTGTGTGTGTGTGTGTGTGTGGGGTGGGTGGGATTTGTGTGTGTGTGTGTGTGTGTGTGTGTGTGTGTGTGTGTGTGTGTGTGTGTGTGTGTATCTGTGCATGGTTGTGTGTGTGTGCGGTGGGATGGGTGGGATTTGTTTGTGTGTGTGTGTGTCCATGGTGGGATGGGTGGGATTTATGTGTGTATGTGTGTGTGTGCGTATTCGTGGTGGGGTGGGTGGATTAGTGTGTGTGTGTGTGTGTGTATGTCCGTGGTGTGTCTCTGTCAGTGTGTGTGTGTGTGTGTGTGTGTGTTGGGGCTGTATTTATTAGGGTACGTCTGCCTGCCTGCCTCCTCCTTCCACCTCACCTCACTTTGTTTACACACACGCTAATTTGACTACGGGTTTAGGAGGACAGTCAAACAAGGA
>JAWZYT010007192.1:17500-28135 GCA_034508575.1 Petrolisthes manimaculis | reverse complement strand
CTTCCTTCTTTGCTTCCTTCCTTCCTTATTTCCTCCCTTCCTTCCTTCTTTCCTTCCTTCCTTCTTTGCTCCCTTCCTTCCTTCCTTCCTCTTCCCTTCCCACCATCAATGTCCTTTCCATACTCTTTGCCTCATCACCTCTTCCTTCCCCATCTCCTCTTCTCTTTCTCTCTCTCTGTCTCTCTCTCTCACACACACACACACACAACACATCACATCACATCACATCACACTTCCTTACATTAGTTTAACCTTACAACAAACTAACTAACTAACTAACTACCCTTGACCCAAAATCATTCAACTACTCTCTTTCTCCATTAAAAGAGCATCAAACATGAACACAGTAAAAAAAAAATATATATATATATAAATAAGTTCTTGAATGAGTATTTATGAAACTGGTGTGGCGTAGAAATCAAGTACGTACAGTTGCCAAAAAAGATATTGCGACAACTATTGATACAACATTAAATATATTAATGTCCATAGCTGTTTGTAGGGATTATAATAAGTATGTATAAGAGAAGGAAATATATATATATCCTTCTGGAATACATACTTATATATATATCCCTACAAACAACTGTGGACATTTATATATTTAATGTTGTATCAATAGTTGTGGCAATACATTTTAAGACAACTGTACATTATTATACAGCATGATTTTAAAAGGTCACACATTGTTGGAGAATAGGGGCAGTGGAGTAAACACATCCTTGACATATGTTTGGCTATATCATTAAATAAACTAATATTCTCCTTTTTATTATCCAACAAAACGTGCCTCTCCTCTATACTTACTTACACACATACACATACACACACACACACACAAAACACACAAAAAAAACACACACACAAATAAACAAACAAACACACACAAAAACACACACACAAAAACAAACATACACGTACACAAGCAAACAAAAACACACACACACAAAAAAAAAAAAATACACGTACACAAGCAAACAAAAACACACAAAAAAACACACAAATAAACACACAAACACACCTCATTTTTCTAGGGTAACAGTCATCATCTCCTGGCTGGCACTCCACTCGAATGTTTACGGTACCAGCCAGGTAGACTTAAAATAAAATAAATAACAGTTTCTCTGCCCCAACCCAACCCAACCCAACCCAACCCAACCCAACCCTGTACTATTCCACTGACCCCAATTCAATCCATGATAATATTTCCTCCCTCTATAGAACGTGACTTTTGTTGTGACCCTCAGTACATGTGACTAGCTTCTTCCTACCTACCTACCTACCTACCTACCTTCCTACTTACCTACCTACCTTCCTTCCGTACCTACCTTCCTACCTACCTACCTACCCCTGTGAACACGAGAAGAGTATTTTCAAGGTATTTTCATAATAATAATAATACTAATACTAATACTAATACTAATACTAATACTAATAATAATAATAATAACAATAATAATGTCCTGAATCTTAAACATTATGAAAAAGTCACCAGAACAAACCACAGAGATAACAAAGGCAAAAAAAAAAAAAAAAAATAATAAGCATAAAAAAAAAAAAAGATTAATAACAATAATAAAAATAATAAAAATAACAATAATAATAATAACAATAATAATAATAACAATAACAAAATAATAATAATAAAAATAACAATAATAAAAACAATAACAATAACAATAATAATAAAAATAAAATAATAAGTTTCAATCCTCACTTTTCCAATCTCATCCAACCATCCATCTGTCTTCCTAATAATACTACTGACCCTCATATTGGTCCTAGATATTTACTGTATATACAAATTTCTCTTGTGATACCGTACGTGTTGGATGGATAGATTTTTTTTATCATATTTTATTTTTTTTATTATGGGCTGGTTTGTGTGTCTGTCTGTGTGTGTGTGGGGGGGGGGGAGGGGAAGGAGGGGTATTTTATTTTTATTTTATTTTTTTTTTTGTGTGTGTGTGTGATCTATATCTATGGTATTTCTGAGTCATCTTTCTATACAAACATACATTTTTTTTATTATTATTAGCTTTCCGGTCTAAATACCAAGTACACACACACACACACACACACACACACAATCCAGTCCAGTGTTTTTGTGACCTGCTCAGTATGGGGAGTGTATGGAAGCCTGTCCCCTTATTCCCGCACCCCCCCCCAAGCCTGTCCCCTACTCTCACACCCCCTTAACTATCTAAATTCTAAACTCTGTAAGATCACTACTTCACTCACTATTGAAATCACACAATATAATTTTTTACTATTAACACTATATGTATGATTCTATAACTTTTCATTTTATTTATCAGTTATTCATTTATTTATCCACTTGCCTCTCTCTGTCTGTCTCTTTGTCAGTATGTTTATTTGTTTGTCTGTCTGTCTGTCTGTCTGTCTGTCTCTGTGTATATATATATATATATATATATATATATATATATATATATATATATATATATATATATATATATATATATATATATATATATATATATATATATATATATATATATATATTAATCTCAAACTATTTATGTCTCCCCCCACCTCTCTCTCTCTTTTTATCTTTCCATCCATCTCCATCTATTTTTCCATCCACATTTCCATTCATCTCCCCATCTTTCCATCCATCTCTCCATCTCTCCATCCATCTTTCCATCCATCTCTCCATCTTTCCATTCATCTTTGCCTCCCTCCCTTCCTTCCTTCCTTCCTTCCATCAATCTCTTCATCTTTTCATCCATCTTTGCCTCCCTCCCTTCCTTCCATCCATCCCTACATCTTTCCATCCATCTTTCCATCCATCTCTCCATCTCTCCATCCATCTTTCCATCCATCTCCCCATCTTTCCATCCCTCCCTCCCTCCCTCCGTCCCTACCTTCCTTCCTTCCTTCCATCTCTCCATCTTTCCATCCATCTTTGCCTCCCTCCCTTCCTTCCATCAATCTCTTCATCTTTTCATCCATTTTTTCCTCTCTCCCTTCCTTCCATCCATCTCTACATCTCGCCATCCATCTCTTCATCTTTCCATCCATCTTTGCCTCCCTCCCTTCCTTCCTTCGTTCCATCCATCTCTTCATCTTTTCATCCATCTTTGCCTCCCTCCCTTCCTTCCATCCATCTCTCCATCTTTCCATCCATCTTTGCCTCCCTCCCTCCCTCCCTCCGTCCCTACCCTTCCTTCCATCTCTCCATCCATCTTTGCCTCCCTCTCTCCCTTCCTTCCTTCCATCCATCTTTGCCTCCCTCCCTCCTTTCCTTCCATCTTTGCCTCCCCTCCCTCCCATCATCCCTTCCTTCCATCTTTCCCTTCCTCCTTCCTTCGTTCCTTCGTTCCTTCCTGGTCTGTCATTCATTCGGTCAAGTCCCAACAGCAGCATCAGCATCATGTGTTATTGGAGTGAGATGGATGGAGGTCGACGGAAGAGGAACACAGCCCACTCTATGTCACGAACCACAACCCACAGAAAAAGTGCAAAGATGAAGAGATACGAGGACGAGAAGGAGGCCGAGGGGTGTGTGAGGGGGTGGAGAGGAGGAGGGGAAGGGATGGGGAGGTGGGTGGGTGGGTGGAGAGGAAGGGAGGGGAAGGAGGGGAGGGAGGGGTAGAGAGAGAGAGAGAGAGAGAGAAGGAGAGAGAGATAGAAGGAGAGAGAGAGAGAGAGAGAGAGAAGCATAGGAAATTCTAAACCAATCCCAACGTTCCTACCAGTACAAAAAAAAATCCAACAAGGAAGAGTAACAAAAACAAAAGAGTCAGAAATAAACTCGAAACAACAATAACAATAACAACATCACAAATACACACAGAGAAACATTCAGTCACTCCAATATATAACTCAAACATAAAAAAAAAACGAAATAAAAAATAAATAACGAGGAACACTCAAATTTTATCACGTCCTACAAAACCAACAACATGAAAACAACAACAACAACAACAACAACAACAACAAATATACGTGTCCCCCCCCCAAAAAAAAAAATATCTGGAACAACGTCAAAAATTTTACCCCTAGAAATGATTTTATTTATATTTTTCTCTGAAGTTGAAAAATACGATATCATGCATCTGAAATTTTGACTTTGTAATTTTGAAACTTTGGAAAAAATAACTTAAGGGGGTGTAGGAAAAGGGGGACAGGCTTGGGGGGGTTATGGGGAAATCAGGAATAGGGGACAGGCTTTCTACCCCCCCCCCCTCCTACCTCCAAGGGTTTGCAACGTATAGAAAATGTCAGACTACGTAACTGCAATACAAGATGAATTAAGGAAAGGTATGGTAGGTAGGTAGGTAGGTAGGTAGGTGAGGGCAGGTGAGGGTAAGTGAGAGGAGTAGCAGGTGGTGAGGGAGCTGGGTGGGTACATGGAGTATATTCACTGTGGAAGGGGAGGAAAGGAGAGGAGAGGAGAGAGGACAGGTGAGAGGAGAGGGGAGAGGAGAGGAAAGGAGAGGAGGCAAGTGAGAGGAGAGGAGAGGAGAGGGCAGGTGAGAGGAGAGGAGAGGAGTGGGTAGGTGAGAGAAGGGTACGATGGGGTCGAGGAAGAGGACGGGACAGGACGAGGCATATTAATGATATCACCAAGAAGGGTAGGGTAGGGTTGGGTAAGGTTGGGCAGGGTAGGGGGTAGGGGGTAGGGTAGGGCAAGGTAGGGGGTAGGGTAGGGCAGGTGCAGAACAAGCCAAGTGAAGACCATGGAGGTATGAACACAGTGAGTCCCTCTTAGACCACTACAGGTGTGTATTGTAGGTGGCAAATCACTGGGTACCAAACTTCAACAATATCCGCTGTAAAATCGGCTACAAATACAAATGTCCTCTCACTACGCCCACCACCTGTCTCAACCATCGAGGTAGAATATCCATCCACTAAAAAAATAATGTTAGGTGAAGAAAATGAATGTTGTGTACCTTTTATTACCTAGACTCCTCCATCACTACCTTCCACCCTCATACACACACACACACACACACACGAGTTGGGGAGGACTAACAAGAGTCTGGACACGCAGGAGCCCCGGTCCAGGAAGACAAGGTCAGGGCTTCGCAAAGGCAGGCAGGCAGGCAGGCAGGCAGGCAGGGAGGGAAGGAAGGGCAGAGAAGGACACGGGTACCTGCGCGACACTATACAGACGGGGATATGGTTGAAGCAGGAGAAGGGACTGTAATTTTGTTATGTCGACACTATAGATAGACGCAGGGATATGGTTGAAGCAGGAGAGACGACTGTAATTTTGTTATGTCGACACTACAGTATACAGACGGGGATATGGTTGAAGCAGGAGAGGGGACTGTAATTTTGTTATGTCGACACTACAGTATATAGACGGGGATATGGTTGAAGCAGGAGAGGGGACTGTAATTTTGTTATGTCGACACTATAGATAGACGCAGGGATATGGTTGAAACAGGAGAAGGGACTGTAATTTTGTTATGTCGACACTATACAGACGCAGAGATATGGTTGAAACAGGAGAGGGGACTGCAATTTTGTTGTGTTGTGTTCAGGAGGAGAGACGGAAGTGAGGAAATAGAAAAGGAGAGGGGAGTTGAAAATGAGAGGGGAATAAATAAAGGAGAGGGGAATAGAAAAGGATAGGGAAGAAAGAGGGTAGGAAATGAGAGGTCAGGATAGGATAGGATAGGATAGGTTAGGACATGACTGCTGCAGGAGACAGAAAAGTTGAATAGGACATGCCAGGATAGAAAATGGTAGGAAAGAGGACAGTAGAACAGGACAGGACAGGAAAGAAGGAAAGTGAAGGAAGGGTAAGTGAAGGAAGGGTAAGTGAAGGAAGGGTAAGTGAAGGAAGGGTAAGTGAAGGAAGGGCAAGTGAAGGAAGGGTAAGTGAAGGAAGGGTAAGTGAAGGAAGGGCAAGTGAAGGAAGGGCAAGTGAAGGAAGGGTAAGTGAAGGAAGGGTAAGTGAAGGAAGGGTAAGTGAAGGAAGGGTAAGTGAAGGAAGGGTAAGTGAAGGAAGGGTAAGTGAGGGCAGAGCAGGACACCATAACACAATACAAATCAAGTGAAAATAAAAATAAATAAAACAAGATTGACAGGGTAAGGAGCCTGTCCCCTATTCCCGCACCCCCATATCCCCTCTAATCCTGTCCCCTTACTCCCGCAGCCCTCAAAAATAAACCCGACCCCCTCAAAACATCCCCGTACCCCCCAAAATAAACCCGACCCCCTCAAAACATCCCCGCACCCACCCACCCTAAACCTGTCCCCCATATTCCCGCACCCCCCTAATTAAGGAGGACAGGGAAGGAGTCAAATGGGAAGATCAAGGCTAAGGGTAGGGTCAGTCAAGGACAAGGGTATATGGTCAGTCAAGGGTAAGGGCAAGAACATGAGAAAGAGTATATATTTTTTATAGTTGGTGTAGGGACGAAAGGAAGGGGTGAATAATAATAATAATAATAATAAGATGTAGCAATGATAGGGAGAGGAAAAGCTGTAGTAAAGAGAGAGAGAGAGAGAGAGAGAGAGAGAGAGAGAGAGAGAGAGAGAGAGAGAGAGAGAGTTCAAATTCAAATTCATTTATTTTTCCACAGGGTAGTGACTATTATAGTCAGTACATATTATGGGTAGACAGTCGTCTACTCGTCAAACATTATAAAAAATAAATAACATAGAAAAGTAAATTAGTTTTGCTATGAGTGAATATGAAATTACAGTAGTACATAAAATTACAATAAATATAAAATTACAGTAGTGATATAAAAAAAAATAAAAAAAAAATAAAAAAAAAGTTAAGAGAGTAAAAAAAAAAATATCATTAAAACTGAATGTTGTTAAAAGAGAGTAAATAAAAAATATCTTTAAAACTGAATGTTTTTAAAAGAGTAAAAAAAAAAGAGAGAGAGAGAGAGAGAGAGAGAGAGGAGAACAGCTGGAGTAAAGAGAAAGAGAGAGAGGAGAGGAGAACAGCTGGAGTAAAGAGAAAGAGAGAGAGGAGAGGAACAGCTGTAGTAAAGAGAGAGAGAGAGAGGGGGGGGGGAGTGTAGTAGAGAGAAAGAGGAACAGGTGTAGCAGAGAAAAAACGAGTGTAGTAGAGAGAGAAAGAGAAACAAGTGTAGTAAAGAGAGAGGGAAAGAGAGGAGAGAGAGAGAGAGAGAGGAAGAGGAACAGGTGTAGAGAGAGAGAGAGAGAGAGGAAGAGGTACAGGTAGAGAGAAGAGAGAGAGAGAGAGGAAGAGGTACAGGTAGAGAGAAGAGAGAGAGAGAGAGAGAGAGAGAGGAAAAGGAACAGGTGTAGAGAGAGAGAGAGAGGACAAGGGGAACAGGTGTAGTCAACAGAGAGAGAGAGGACAAGGGGAACAGGTGTAGTCAACAGAGAGAGAGAGGACAAGGGGAACAGGTGTAGTCAACAGAGAGGAGTGAAGAGGACCACCAGGTGTATGAGGTAGAGGTGTAGGTATGAGGGTCAGTTGTTGTCTAGAGTGCCGTCAGTGGCAGGGGCAGGGAGAACACTCAACCAAACGCAGGTAAAGAAACAAGGCGAGTCCAGAAAGTGGGCGTGTTGGGTTGGGTTGGCTGGGAGGGAGGGGAGGAAGGGTAGGGAGGAGAGAGGAGGAGAGAAAGGAGAGGAAGGGTAGGAGAGGAAGGGTAGGGAGGGAGGGAGGAGAGGAAGGGTAGGAGGGAGGGAGGAGAGGGTAGGAGGTAGGGAAGGGTAGGGAGGGAGGGAGGAAGGGAGGGAGGAGGGGAAGGGTAGGGAGGAGAGGAAGGGTAGGAAGGGTAGGGAGGTAGGGAGGAGAGGAAGGGTAGGGGAGGGAGGGAATTGGTACACCTTCCCCCCACACCCCCTATACCTTCCTACCATCCCTCCCTCCCTCCCTGCCTGCCTTCGGGGTAACATTCCTCAACTGAACCCCGATAAATCAACCCAATCCCCGCAAACTCGAACCTAGATCTAATTTTTATCCCGGTGTGAATTTGGAGATGAGGCTAGGAATGGCTGGGCCCACAGACACACACACACAGCTGTTAGAATGTAAACAACGTATGTAAAGGTATTGTTTGTCTTAGATTCTAGAGGCCCTGTCTATGCCGCCAGCCTACCTACCTACCTACCTCCTCCTGACTCCTATACCTACCTACCTACCTACCTACCTATACCCCCACCACCTACCTCCTCCTGACTCCTACCGACACCTACCTACCTATACCCCCACCACCTACCTCCTCCTGACTCCTACCTACACCTACTTACCTCACTACCATACCCCCTCCACCTCCTCACTCCCTACCTACTTACCTACATACCATACCTACCCCCTGACTTCCCTCACTCTCTACCTACCATACCTACCCCAATTACTTCCCTTACTATATACCTACCTACCCCCTTACTTCCCTCAGTATCTACCTACCCCCAGACTAACCTCCCTCACTAACTACCTACCTACCCCACCTCTCTCACTACGTACAGTCTCCTCCACTTCTACGTTCATCACTCCAGCGTTGTCAATGTGTGTATCCCTCAAAGTGTGAACCGAAACTTTCAACTCGTATATCCGAAACCCATTGCCAGTTCGAGTCAGGGTGAGTTCGAGTCAGGGTGAGTTCGAGTCAGGGTGTGAGTGATGGAAGGAACGATGGATATATTTTACTCTACATGTATTCCATAACTATTTTAATATTATTTTATATTTACTCTTTTATAAACATTCAGTTTTAATGTTATTTTTTATTTAATTTCTTTTAACAACATTCAGTTTTAATGATATTTTTATTTATTCTCTTTTAACTATTTTTATATCACTACTGTAATTTTATATTTATTGTAATTTTATGTACTACTGTAATTTCATATTGACTCATAGCAAACCTAATTTACTTTTCTATGTTATTTAATTTATATAATGTTTGACGAGTAGACGACTGTCCCCATCCTTCCCCCTCCCCCTCCCCCCAATCCCTGCTCTACCCTACCTTAGTACAACACCAAAACAAATTCAATTCAAATTCAATTCATTTATTTTTCCACAGGGTAGTGGCTATTACAGTAAGGTAGGGTGTAGCAGGGATTGGGGGAGGGGGAGGGGGAAGGATGGGGATTGGTGTGGTGTTGTACTAAGGTAGGGTGTAGCAGGGATTTTAACCAGTAATGTTGTACTAACATAATAATTTTATCATTACATAGTGAATTTTGACACCATGACGAGAAACAGAGAATAAATCTGATATTGGTGGCACCACAAATACCATCATAATAAAAATTTTAAATCAAATAGTTAAACTAAATTAAAGTCTACTGCAGACGCCGTGATAATTATTGTAGGGGACAACATTAACAAGAAAATGAATTATAATGTTAATCTATTCACATTAACAAGAAAATGAATTCTAATGTTAATCTATTCACATTAACACTATTAATTATTTACAAACAAGCAAGTGTCACTGTATTGCCTTACCAGTGGAGTATAGAAGTGTGTGTAGTGTGTGGCTCAGTGGCTGGTGTTGACAGTAATACAGTTCTCTAAACACTGACACATATTATATACTGATTGGTTGTTGTTTTGAAAATGAGCATTGTATTACCGTCCTGGTGGTGGGTAGGTGAGGGACAGCTAATATTATTATTTTTTTTTTTTATATAGTTTCCAGGGTCTCTTGGGTAAATTGATAACCAGCTGATGAACCCTTTATAGTTCAACCCATAAGTGGTCCTTGACATTAAAAAATGATCCTATAAATAGTCATCCTTGCTAAATCTGTTATTTTCCTCATTATATATAATTTGAACACAGTGGCCTGTGAAAGTTCATTTTCTCAAGAAAAGTTTATTTATATCACATTTCCCTTGGTAGGAGACTAGGAGGTGTCAAGAAATAGCTTAAATGGCAATGTTCATAATACTCGTAAAATTGTATTTAAACAGTATATTGACTATTATTGTAGGCTAGAGAGAGAGAGAGAGGGGGGGGGGGGGGGGGGGGGGGTTATTCCTGCAAACTATATGGTCACAGATTAATAACCCTGACTAAGTTGGAGGTTATGGTAAACACTGAGGTCTGATGGTAACATAACACATTGTAACAACACACTGACATCATTCCCTCTCATTACTCGTCGTACTGACATGGCATGGGTTTCGGATACGTGAATCAAAACAGGTGATTCATACCATATAGAATACGCGATACACACATTGTCAACTCATTCTATTCCTTCCTCCTTTACCTTACTTGTTCTCCCATGTCCCGTCCCTCCTTTCCTCCTAACCACTCTTCCCTCCCCTACTTCCCTCAAGCCTTACCTCCAGCTCCTCCTCCTCCTCCTCCTTCCACCCTAAAACCTCTCCTTCCGCTACCCCCCCCCCCTCCTCACTCGTACTACCACCCACCACCCCACCATCACCACCACAACTACTACTACTACCACTCCAACGACTATCACTACCTCCTCAGCTACAACTACCACCATTACCACAACCACTACCACCCCACCATTACCACAACATATACTAACCATCACAACCACAACTACCACCACTACCACCATTTAACCACTGCCTATACTCAAAACCACAACTGCTAGCTACTACCACCACCAATACTACCACTTCCTCCACTACCACAACCATATTACTCATTCCTCATCACTACTACTACCAATA
>JAWZYT010007192.1:0-15000 GCA_034508575.1 Petrolisthes manimaculis | reverse complement strand
ACACACACACACACACACACACACACACGCGTAAAACTCACCTACCACATTCTGCAATCAACCTGTCATTATTCTATACATTATACTTCATTTATTATTATTATTATTATTACACTTAATGACGAAGGCAAGTAATTCATTCATTTATTTATTCATTTTTTTCATTTATTCATTTATTTATTCATTCATTACGCCTGGCCCAAAAATTACAGGAGTAGATACATTACGTCAGTGGAATTAATACTGTAATGTGTTATTCTGTGTGGGTTATTATGTTATTCGTTATGTCTACATGTGTTTCAGTCTGTGTGTGTGTGTGTGTGTGTGTGTGTGTGTGTGTGTGTGTGTGTGTGTGTGTGTGTGTGTGTGTGTGTGTGTGTGTGTGTGTGTGTGTGTGTGTGTGTGTGTGTGTGTGTAATGCAAGGGTCTGTGAATGAACCCAACTTAACCCATCCCAACACAACACAACCCAACCCAACACTACCTAGCCCAACCCAACACTACCTAGCCCAACCCAACACTACCTAGCCCAACCCAACACAACACAACACAACCCAACACAACCCAATCCAACACTACCTAGCCCAACCCAACCCAACACAACCCAACCCAACATAACCTAACCTAACCCAAGACAACACAACACAACCTAACCTAACCCAAGACAACCCAACCCAACCCAACCCAACCCAACCCAATAGTTTTCCATCCCACAGAAAAAACTAAATGAATAAAAAATAGAACGTCAGAGAAAATGAGAAACTCCACGAGTGTGTGTGTGTGTGTGTGTGTGTGTGTGTGTGTGTGTGTGTGTGTGTGTGTGTGTGTGTGTGTGTGTGTGTGTGTGTGTGTGTGTGTGTGTGTGTGTGTGTGTGTGTGTGTGTGTGTGTGTGTGTGTATGTGTGTGTGTGTGTGAGTTCTCTATAACAAGACAGTAGCCTATTTAGTCTACTTTTGGTACACTGGAGGTCGTAAATTCGCGACCACGTCATCTGAGTATGTCATCTGAGCTGGTAACACTGTGTGGGGAAGGTGTCATCATTGTAGGTGAAAGATTATGTTTACACCTACTCTGATTCCTCCCCAAATAAATGTTACCAGCTCAAAAAATGGCATAAACATTTAAATACGTGTTTTGATTCCTCCCCCAATAAATGTTACCAGCTCAAAAAATGGCATAAACATTTAAATACGTGTTTTGATTCCTCCCCCAATAAATATTACCACCTCAAAAAATGGCATAAACATTTAAATACGTGTTTTGATTCCTCCCCAAATAAATGTTACCAGCTCAAATAACATAAACATTTAAATACGTGTTTTGATTCCTCCCCAAATAAATGTTACCAGCTCAAAAAATGACATAAACATTTAAATACGTGTTTTGATTCCTCCCCAAATAAATGTTACCAGCTCAAAAAATGGCATAAACATTTAAATACGTGTTTTGATTCCTCCTCAAATAAATGTTACCAGCTAAAAAAATGGCATAAACATTTAAATAAGTGGTCTGATTCCTCCTCAAATAAATGTTACCAGCTCAAATGACATAAACATCAAAGTAGGTGGTCGCGAATTTACGAGTTCGGATGTATACGTGTGTTGTTGTCGGTGGTAAAATCGGGTGCAAATGATTCCTCCAGACTTTTATTCAGGCAACAGGCTTCAGAAACAGATCCTATATATATACATGTGTGTGTGTGTGTGTGTGTGTGTGTGTGTGTGTGTGTGTGTGTGTGTGTGTGTGTGTGTGTGTGTGTGTAGGTGTGTGTGTGTGTGTGTGTGTGTGTGTGTGTGTGTGTGTGTGTGTGTGTGTGTGTATGTGTGTGTGTGTGTAGGTGTGTGTGTGTGTGTGTGTGTGTGTGTAGGTGTGTGTGTGTGTGTGTGTGTGTGTGTGTGTGTGTAGGTGTGTGTGTGTGTGTGTGTGTGTGTGTGTGTGTGTGTGTGTGTAGGTGTGTGTGTGTGTGTGTGTGTGTGTGTGTGTGTAGGTGTGTGTGTGTGTGTGTGTGTGTGTGTGTGTGTGTGAGTGTGCGTGCGTGTGTGTGTACATGATCTGATGTGCTACACCATTCACCTACCACAACTACAACCATCCACATATATCACAACTATCACCATTCACCTATACCACAACTACCACCATTCGTCTACCACAATTTTCCTCTACTACCACCATCTCTACTCGCACCACCATGACTACCAACATTCTCCTACTACCACAACCACCAACATTCTCCTACCACCACCACAAACATACTCCTACCACCACAACTACCAACTCTCCTCTTCCCACCACCACAACTACCAACATTCTCCTACCACAACTACCACCATTAGCCCCGGGGTAGGATGAGCCAAAACCAGTCGAGGTTGGCTAGGTAGAGAAGAAGAAGAAGAGGAGAGGACCACTACCACTACTCTTACTGACACTACTCTCGCTACCTACCTACCTACCTACCACTATCTACCACTACTGTAACTACTATCTACCTATCAATCTACCAGTATCTTCTATCTATTTACCAATATCTTTTACTACTACCACAACTACCTACCTACCACTACTACAACTATCACTATCTATCTACCACTATCTTCTACCTACCACAACTGCAACTACCTATCTACCTACCAATATTCTTTACTACTACTACTACTACTACTACTACTACACCTATCTTCACAAACAACCTATATAATACCCCACCTGCCATTCTCCTATCATCCCTATCACTACTACTATCACTACTACTACTGCTACTACTACCAATGTCACTTTTACTGATGTCATACTACTTCTAAAACTACTACTGCTACTACTACTACTACTACTATTACCGATCTCCATCTCACTACTACTACTACCACTACCACCACCATTTAAATCACTACTACCACTATCATTAACTACCATCCCCATTCTCGACTATCATTACCATTACCTACCATCACCAGGCACTACCACCACTACCACTACCATTAACTACCACTAACTACCATCTGCATTCACTACTACCACTACCATTAACTACCACCACTACCACTACCATTAACTACCACCACTACCACTACCATTAACTACCACCACTACCATCATAAAAAATCATGTCTCAGCACCATCATTCTCAATCACTACCACCACTACTACCATCACCACAACCACTACCACTATCACCTCTATCACCACTACCACCATCTTCCATTACTTGAACAATTATTACTGTTTTGTACTTTTCCCTTCTTCTATTTACAAAGTTTTCTTCCTCTTATTATCTGTCTTTCGTTCCTTCCTTCTTTCCCTTCCTTTTATCTCTCTGTTTTATCTTTTCCTTCTTCAGTCCAACTGCTATGTAAACAATATCTTCTCTCTCTCTCTCTCTCTCTCTCTCTCTCTCGTTCGTTCCTTCCTTTCCTTACCTTTTATGTCTTTGTACCTTTTTCCTCTCTGTGTCTCCCGTTCCTTCCTTCCTTCCATCTCTTTCATCTCTCTGTGTCTCCCGTTCCTTCCTTCCTTCCAACTTCATCTCTGTGTCTCCCGTTCCTTCCTTCCTTCCATCTCTTTTATCTCTGTGTGTCTCCCGTTCCTTCCTTCCTTCCTTCCATCTCTTTTATCTCTCTGTGTCTCCCATTCCTTCCTTCCTTCCATCTTTTTTATCTCTCTTCTCCTACCTTGTATATTAATATGTACCCTTACACACCCAACCAACCATCAACTGAGGGGGTCGTCTTTTGTGGACCAAACACTGAAAGGTTCACTGACTCCTCCTAACTATAATGCCACGAAACACACTCATCCTCCCTCAGTATGTTTTTAGTATGTTTAGTATGTTTTTAGTAGAGAGTTTGGAGGAATCAACAACAGTACTAAAATCATTATTAATATATTTGTTCCACTCCAGAAGGAAAAGAAAGACCCCAGAACCAATAATACTTAAAGATTAATAATACATAATTTTCTCAAGACTTTCACCACCAGACGAGGATAATATTATTCGTTGGAGAGAAGCACTAATAAAGTTCAAAGGTTAAAATAAAACTAGTTAACCCATAAACAACTACGTGTGTGTGTCTTACATGAAGCTCCAGAACTAACGCCAGACGATTTCATATGACACAAAAATCTAAAAAACAACTTCTATGACACAGAAAAAAAAAAAAAACTTCCTATGACAAAAAAAAAAAAAAAAAAAACTTCCTATGACACAGAAATAAAATAAAAAAACAACTTCCTATGACACAGAAATAAAATAAAAAAACAACTTCCTATGACACACAAATAAAATAAAAGTATGGAAGAGGCTTGTTTCGTGGCATGGTCAGGAGGAATCAGAAGTCCCTATATAATTATTTATTGTACATATTCACAGGGTCCTTAACTTATCTCCCCTCTTTATTATCCTCCTTCATCATCATCATCATCACCACCATTATCATCAGCTCATAGTACATACATACATACATATCTAACTTTCCTTCTTATATATCTGTTTACCTACTTTATCTCTCCATTTCTTCATTTCATTCTCTCATTTCTTTCAACTTCTTTCCTTCCTAATCATCACAACTTTTCCTACCTCCTTCCTATCCTTCTCTTTTGGTTTTTATTTTTGTTTTGTTTTGTTTGTATGGTTCCCTCCTCTTCTTCCTTTACATTCTCTTCTCTACACCTACCTTCCTTCTCTCCTCTTCCTTACCTACATTCCCTCCTTCCCTACACCTTCTCTTCTCTTCCTTACCTACCTTTTCTCCTCTTCCTTACCTACCTTCCCTCCTTCCCTACACCTTCTCTCCTCTTCCCTACCTACCTTTTCTCCTCTTCCTTACCTACCTTCCCTCCTCTTCCTTACCTACACCTACTTTCTCTCCTTCCCTACACCTACCTTCTCTCCTCCTCCATGTCCATACCTCCTTACCTACCTTCCCTCCCTCCCTACATGCTCCCCCCAAAAACCTCAGACCTTTTCTCCTCCTCCTCCTCCTCTATACCCCCCCCCCTTCCCTCCCTCCATACCTTTCCTCCACCATACCTACCTTTTACTCCATGCCTTTTACCTTCTCTCCCTCCTCCCTCCATACCTACTACTTCTCTCCCCCCTCTTTCTCTCCCTCCTTCCGTACCTTACCTCCCTCTCTCCATACCTTACCTCCCCCTCGTCATACCTTACCTCTCTCTCATCCCTCCCTTCCCTCCCTCCATACTTTACCTCCCTCTCGTCCCTCCCTCCATACTTTACCTCCCTCTCGTCCCTCCCTTCCCTCCCCTGCCCCCCCTATCCCCCTCGTCCCTCCAGGGATCGACATGCCTTCAAAGGTCAACGGAAACTCCAGCCAACCCGGACAGAACCAACCACGTCCCACACGTACACACACACAAATACGTACACAGTCATACGTACACACACACACGTACAGTCATACGTACACACACACATACATACATCCATGGCTGATAGTGCTTGACCAGGGTCCAAGGAGTGTTGGTGAGCAACTGAACAGAGTTCGAACATGTGAATTTTACAAACCATTCCAAAACGTTGAGAGAGGTTTAGAAGACTCACTTTTTCGAACTGTGTTGAGTTACTCTCCAACACTCCTTGTACCCTGGTCAAGCACTAACAGCCATGGCTATACACAGTCATACGTACACACACCTATACGTACAGTGTTGATATTTCTGGAGCAACTTATTCCTCCAAATAACTCCAAGCAACAGGGCACCATAATTTTTGTCCATCTGATCCTGTTTCCTGGCATCTTTAGGAGGAATCAAAGTGCTCCAATGTAGGTACCCAAAAGGAGGACATGTTCACTTGTTTACACGTGTACAGTCGGCCTCAGAAATTCGTACACACGTTACTGTTGTTTTCGAGAAATTACAAGATACGGAAAATTGCAAAAACTACGTAACTGCAATACAACATTATTATTATTAGTTTTGTTGTTTTTTTATGTGGCCAACTGTACATATCTAATTCAATTCTAAACACATATTCATACACTTAAACATTAAAACACACACACTCCAACATACAATAAAACACACACATATTTATATCATAAACACACACACACACACACACACTCAGTCTAACATCAAAACACACACTCACACCCCAACATAAAACAAAAACAAAAAAGCACACACACACACACTCAAACATCAAAATAAAATAAACACACTAACATAACACACACACACACACACACACACACAAACCCAAACACACACACACACAAACCCAAACACCAACCCACATTATTACTTTGTCTTGGTAATTTCATTTTTGTTATTAAATTATTCTACAGTTCTTGGGTAAAAAAAAAAAAAAAAAAAAAAAAAAAAAAAAACAGATTGATGACAAATCGTGACATGACTTTTTGCCCCAAACTCCATAATGGGGGAAACGTTTCTGAATATTATAAAACGTTTCTGAATATTATAAAATGTTTCTGAATATTATAAAATGTTTCTGAATATTATAAAACGTTTCTGAATATTATAAAATGTTTCTGAATATTATAAAATGTTTCTGAATATTATAAAACGTTTCTGAATATTATAAAATGTTTCTGAATATTATAAAATGTTTCTGAATATTATAAAACGTTTCTGAATATTATAAAATGTTTCTGAATATTATAAAATGTTTCTGAATATTATAAAACGTTTCTGAATATTATAAAATGTTTCTGAATATTATAAAACGTTTCTGAATATTATAAAACGTTTCTGAATATTATAAAATGTTTCTGAATATTATAAAATGTTTCTGAATATTATAAAACGTTTCTGAATATTATAAAACGTTTCTGAATATTATAAAACGTTTCTGAATATTATATAAAACGTTTCTGAATATTATAAAACGTTTCTGAATATTATAAAACGTTTCTGAATATTATAAAACGTTTCTGAATATTATAAAACGTTTCTGAATATTATAAAACGTTTCTGAATATTATATAAAACGTTTCTGAATATTATAAAACGTTTCTGAATATTATAAAATGTTTCTGAATATTATAAAACGTTTCTGAATATTATAAAACGTTTCTGAATATTATAAAATGTTTCTGAATATTATAAAACGTTTCTGAATATTATATAAAACGTTTCTGAATATTATAAAACGTTTCTGAATATTATAAAATGTTTCTGAATATTATAAAACGTTTCTGAATATTATAAAACGTTTCTGAATGTCAGTAAACGTTTGTAAGAGAGAAAAGGAGGAGTGTTATTTATTATAGGGATTGTTAAAGAGGTCATCTGTATGTGTGTAATAATAATAATAATAATAATAATAATAATAATAATAATAATAATAATAATAATAATAATAATAATAATAATAATATACGGTTTATTGATTAATGGGTGTGTGTATGATTGTGTATGTGTGTGGGGGGGGGGGTATGTTTGAGTGGGAGTGTGTACACTGTGTGTTTTGATGTGTGTGTGTGTTAGTGTCAGAAGGTTTGTGTATGTGTGTGTCAAAAGTGTTGTTTGTGTGTTGGATGTAAGAAGTTGTGTGTGTGTGTTGGGTGTAAGAAGTTGTGTGTGTGTGTGTGTGCGTGTGTGTGTGTGTCTAAAGCGCTGTGTCGTTTGTTCGTGTCAAATGTGTTGTTTCATGTCATAGTCAGGAGGAATCAGAAGCCTCCATGCAGTTTTCATACACGATTACAGGGTCCTTAAAGGGATGGTATACTTTTGATACATTGGAGTCTCCTGATTCCTCCATAGTGTGCCAGGAAACAGGACCATATGAACAAAAATAATGGTGTTCTGTTGCTTGGAATAGTTTGGAAGAATCAGTTGCTCCAGATTTACCAACTAACCAACATGTTTCTACTATATAGCCCCTTAAACTGTCATTGATAGTGCCATATTGCTAGTGCCACATGGATAGTGCCACATTGCTCGGCCGCCACATAGTGTTACCGGTGCCACATACGATGGAGAGAAAGGAGTGCCGTAAGATCCGTGTCAAGGATCCTAGAACGCCACAACACGCTTTGCTCACTCGTATGTGTGTGTGTGTCTAACTTTTTTTTTTTTTTTTTTTTTTTTTTTGTCACATACCAGATCTTTGGAACTTTACTGTGTGTGTCAAATGTTTTTTTTTTCTTTCGTGTCACATACCAGGTCTTTCAATTTAATATTTATGTGTCAATGTGTTAATCTTTGGGACTTTACTGTGTGTGTCAAATGTTTTTTTTTTTTTCGCGTCACATACCAGACCTT
Source organism: Petrolisthes manimaculis (assembly GCA_034508575.1). Lineage (NCBI taxonomy): Eukaryota > Metazoa > Arthropoda > Malacostraca > Decapoda > Porcellanidae > Petrolisthes > Petrolisthes manimaculis. The sequence continues at coordinate 6,755 of JAWZYT010007192.1, read as the reverse complement.
TTAGTTTAATTCTGTGTCATTTTTCAGTGTCATTGTGTTTATCTTTGGGATTTTATTGTGTCACATTTACTTAGCTATTTGTGTGACCCTAATCTTTGGTTAATTAAAGAAAATCACATAAGAGTTAGTTAGTCGTAATACACGTCAAAATAAAAAATTGCTGTAGGAAAAATACCAGCCAAGATATTTGTTAATCTTTAGTTTGTTTGTATTTGTAGTCTGACATAAAAAAAAAAAAAAAAAAAAATGAAGGTAAAATCGGAGTTGGATCACAAATAACTTCACACTATCATCTATTTTTTTTTTTTTTTTACTTTTTAATTTCAGCTATTTCTTCACTTTTTTTATGTGTTGCATCTGCTACATCTGTTTATCAAGAGTATAGCAGATGTCAAACGGAAGATTATACTAACTGGTAATACGTATACTGAAGGGAAACAGGTTAATTGAATGAGTACAGGTATAGTGTGTGTGTGATTGGGAAGTGTCAGCAGAATGAGTGTGTGTGTGTGTGTGTGTGTGTGTGTGTGTGTGTGTGTGTGTGTGTGTGTGTGTGTGTGTGTGTGTGTGTGTGTGTGTGTGTGTGTGTGTGTGTGTGTGTGTGTGTGTGTGTGTGTGTGTGTGTGTGTGTGTGTGTGTGTGTGTGTGTGTGTGTGTGTGTGTGTGTGTGTGTGTGTGTGTGTGTGTGTGTGTGTGTGTGTGTGTGTGTGTGTGTGTGTGTGTGTGTGTGTGTGTGTGTGTGTGTGTACAGTCCCAAGCATAGGTCCTGCACCAGACGACTAAAATCAATCCATTTGAATAAAACCTTACGAACCAAATTTGCAGCGACAACACCGGGTTATATTGAGTTTCACATGATATTGGGAGTCCCTTTTCATCCGAAGGTGTTTGCAGAATAAACACAGATGACTGAAGATGAGAAGGAGTGCCACCAACACCACCAACACCAACACCACCAACACCACCAACACCAACACCACCTTGATTCACCCACCTTGCCTCCTGCCGAGAGAACAGTGTCGTCTCCAGCAGTAGAGTGTGAGGGCTCCGGCCAGCAAGGTCAAGAGTAGGGTCACCAGTACAGCTGCAGTCACACTACCACCACAGCTGCATTCGGCCACACTCCCACCGCCGTCCTGACCGCCCACACCACCCACTGCCACCATTCCCACCACCACCCATCCCACCACGGCTCGTTCACACAACCCCATCACTGCTGTTTCTTCGTCTTCTTTGGCGAGTCAGGACAACACATGTTTTTGTTGTTATTGTATCTTTCTTTTCTTCAGCGGGGGAGGGAAGGGAGGGGGGAGGTTGACAGGGGTTTACAGGGCCGCAGGGGAATGCATATTTTACTGATATATACAATTTTTCTGTGTTCTCTTTTTTGTTGTGTTTAGAAGTGTTCAGAAGGCAGGTCACACTACAGCAGGGCTAGATGGCACCACCTCAGGTACCCACACTCACTCACCCACTCACACCCACCCTCTTCACCGCCATGGGCGGGCCCCCGGTATGTTAGAAATGTTACACGGACAGCCCACTCGCTCTCACTCACTCACTCACTCACTCACATCCACGTTTACTGTCATCCACTTCAAAGAAATCTACCAAGAGTCAAACTTCGGGCACCAAATTCTTGTCAAACTTTTCCAGCTCACCAGTAAATATTTTCGCCTCAACTTTACTGTAAGTCAGAGATTCTCAACCACATGCCGTCTCAAAGTTGTCGCTGTCACCAACCACACACACACACACGCTCGCTATGTCACTCCAATGTTTTTCGGTATTCAAAATCAAGTAGTCCGATTGCCCTTCGTGACAACACCGCCCACGCTTAGGAAGTGTCCCTGCACCCGTGTTTTTGGGCGGGGTGTGGGCGGGGTGTGAGAGGAAAGGTGAGAGGAGAGAGAGCCTTCCACCGCACCACCTGACACAACAGCTCAAAACACACTACCTGGCTCTACACAACACAACCCCATCCAGTCCATCCAACCCCCCGACCCCTACCCACCCCCTCTCATTCCTACCTCCCTACCCATTCCCCCTCTCATCCCCACGTCCCTACCCACCCCCTCTCATCCCCACGTCCCTACCCATTCCCCCTCTCATTCCTACCTCCCTACCCATTCCCCCTCTCATCCCCACGTCCCTACCCATTCCCCCTCTCATTCCTACGTCCCTACCCACCCCCTCTCATCCCTACGTCCTTCCCCATTCCCCCTCTCATCCCCACCACTCGTCCCATTCCCCCATTCAACCCTACCCCCCCTTCTCATCCCTACCTCCCTCCCCATTCCCTCTCTCATCCCCACAACCGGCCCATTCCCTCCTCTCATCCCCACCACTCGTCCCCTACCCCCTCAACCCCATCCCCCCTACCAGTCCCCATCCCTATCCATGCCTGGTATCCCTTTACTATACCCCCATTTCTGACTCCCCCCACTCTCTCTCTCTCTCTCTCTCACACACACACACACACACACACACATACCACTCAATTCCCCTTTCTCTCTCTCTCACACACACATACATACCTCTCAATTCTCCTTTCTCTCTCTCTCTATCTCTCTCACACAAACACACACACACATACATACCTCTCAATTCCCCTTTTTCTCTCTCTCTCTATCTCTCTTTCTCTCTCACACACACACCATCACCCTCCCATTCTTACCTGGAATCTTTTTACCTCTTCCTCTCACCTCCATACCTTTCCTTCCCATCCCTCTCTCACACACGTACCTCTCTCTCTCTCTCTCTCTCTCTCTCTCACACACACACACCTCCTGACTGACTCCCTCCCCTCTTTCTCTCTCTCTCTCTCATCTCCCCTACCTTCCCCTCTTTCTCACAAACACATCTCCCCTCCCTTCCCCTCTCTCTCACACACATCCTAGCTGACTCCCTCCCCTTTTTTTCTCTCTCTCACACATACCCCCTCTCTTCCCCTCTCTCTCACACACACATCCCGTCCCCTCCTCTCTCTCTCTCTCTCTCTCTTTTTCTCATTCCTCTGGCCCAACAAGCCCTACTCCCATCCCTTCACCCCCTCCGGCAACCCCAGTCCCTACCTCAGCCCCTCACAAACCCCCCTCTCCCTCCTCAACCCGCCCCCAAACCAACCCTCCCCACCCCCCAAACACCCCCTCCCCTCTCAGGCACCCTCCTTCCTTCCTTATGCCTTGCTTCCTTCATTCCATCCCTCCCCAATCCCCCACCTCCCCATCTCTTGCTCCCCCTTTCTTACTCCCCCTCTCAAATGTTTTGATATTTTGTCAACTTAGGGTGTTTTTGATGTTGGAAACTTTTGTTCATTTTGGATGTTTTGAATATCTTGAAATGTTTTTAACGTATTGAGGATCATTTTTATATTTTATTCATTTTAGAAGTTTTAAATATCTTGGATTTTTAACATATTGATGATATGTATATGTATGTATGTGTATATGTATATATATGTGTATATATGTGTGTATGTGTGTGTCTGTGAATATATATGTATATGTGTATATTTTATTTTTTTGTAGATTTTTGTTCATTTTAGAAGTTCTAAATAGATACGAATGTTCTTTACATATTGATGATACTTTTTTATATTTCTATTAATTTTATTTCTATTGTTATTCATTTTAGAAGTTTTAAATATCTTGGCGTGCTTTTAACGTAATGACAATATTTTTTCTGATATTTTTACTCTTTTAGAAGTTTTATATATCTTGGAATTTTTAACGTATTGATGATATTTTTTGAGGATTTTATACATTTCAGAAGTCTTAAATGATTCAGATGTTTTAGATGTATTAAGCATTTTAGAAGTTTGAAGTTTTTTTTTTTAACGATCTGTATGTCAATATTGATGTTAAAAAACAAACAAACAAATCTTATATATACGACTAACAGTCAAATCTGTGTAAAGCATAATGTAAATAATGGAGAATAACCAGTGTAAAATGGAAAATAAATTCTGATTCTGATTCTGATTCTCTTCCTCCCCCTTTCTTACTCCCCTTCTCTTCCTCCCATTCTCTAGATTCACTCTCTTCCTCTTCCCCCCTCCTCCCTACCATCTCACTCTTTACCTCCCCCCCTCCCCTTCTCTTTATCCCTCTTCTCCATTCCTCCCCACCATCCCCCTCCCTCCCTCCCTCTCATTACCCCACTCTCTTGCTCCCCACTCCTCTCCTTCATTCCATCGGCGTTCTCCCCCCCCCTCCCTCCCTTCCTTTGGTCCGGTCCTCTCTCTCCCTCCCCTCCCAGCCTACTGAAACTTCCACATACGCCGACAGTCAACCATGGAGCTAGAATAGGAGGAGGCGGCCCGCGCGTTCATTTGGGTCTCAGTGGAGTGAAGCCAGTCAGGTCCTCAGAAGCCAACGCCTAGTATTGGCAAGAAAGGCTGACCACTCATAGTACCCATACAGTTTACCCATATTCCTCACCATGTTTATTCATTTTTAATTACGGTATGACATGTATTTCGTATTCTTTAATTAATAACATACAATTCACACATATTTCAATAATATAAATAGAAATTTATAAATTACTGACCTATCACTCTATACCAAATTGGCCACTGAAATGTATAAGTTTTGTATATATTTGTCAACTCTTTACTTTCACTTTGGATGCCAACTTCTTAGTAATTTGTTTGGCCTTATATACATATTTCACCTGCAAATATGATTCAGCAACTGCCTTAATTAACTAATTCAAGTGATTATCAGTCGTACATGTGGCCAGCTAAAGTAGAAAATATGTATTTGTGGGCATAATATATTAACACTGATATTATTATTTTGCTACAATCTACCCTCTCCAAAGTGGTGCTGGACCCTCTTTCCCTAAACAGTTTTTCTGATGTAATACATATATCAATTACATCATCAGATGGATACACCAAGTTTACTCTGTCTTTAAGTTTTACCAAGGAAAGAATATGTTTATCAGTCTTGTCTGAGTTTAGGGCAACAATGTATGGTTCACAATACAAGGACTTCATTAACATATATATCAAATCCTGCTATATATAAAACTATCTTATTTGTACACTTTGAGAGATGAGACTGACTTGGAATATACATGTATTCCTCTGACTTCATTAACAGAATCGGATAATATCCTACTTTTCAGAACAGAGTCATTGATTACCTAAAGAGAAATATTATTTTTAATATTTCTAACACACTTGCTTGACACACATAAAATTGGAACAGAATCCAATGAATCCTTGGAATACTAGGCATGGCCAAGTAACCGATCATCCTAACTAGGGAGGCAAAATGAATAATGCAATATTTAATGATACATGTAATGCCAATTACAGTTACACTGAGAAGGATGCCAACTCTTATACTGTATATGTCATGAAGTCGGAAAAAGAAAAATAACTGAATTATTGTTGTATATTCAAAACCATGACATTTTCAACCTTAGTGATGGGTTGGTGATGGGTCTCACAAACGTAATCCCTTAATGAACTTCCTAATTGATAAATCGGTCCCTCCCTAAGTAACACACAAACACAGCCGTTTATTAATTTGTTTGGTGACCCTCCCTCACACGTAAACATATTTTACCACACCAAAATGTACACACACATACACAAGCACACGCACACACACACACACGCATAGACATACACATGACATACTTTGATAACTGCATAAAAAGGAACTGCTTTACTGTATAATATGTTATTTCTTCACTCTGTCGTGACCACTGAAGATAGTGGTAGTGTTCACCCAAACTGTTTAGTGACAATATATATCATTGTCTGCAGAATGTATGAATTAATCACCTTTTGGGTGACATAAGTCATGGCCAGATTAATAATTAAGGAGCGGCTGGCGAGCTTCTTGCCAATCCCAATATGGCTGACCTGACCTCACTTTTCTGACCGCGGGTCGTCTCCTCCTATTCTAGCTCCATGCAGTCAACTCCCTCCCTCCTCCCAACCACTCCCTCACTCCCTCCCTCTTACTGACCCGTACACTCCTCCCTACGTCCACACTCACTCCCTCCTTCACTCCCTCTGACTGACCCGTACACTCCTCCCTTCTTCCTCTCCTTCACTCACTCCCTCACTCCCTTTCACTGACTCCTATCTTCCTCTCCTTCATTCACTCACACAATTTCTCCAAGCAATATATACCACACTAAACAGAACACCTATTAGCATCACAATCAAAACAGAGAGAGGATGTACATTTTTCTTATAAACCTTTTTTTTGTACAAGCTTAATTATAAAGTTGTTTTGGGGTTTTGGTCAACATGTTCTGACTTTCTATATTTTAATTACTGTATAACAATAAACATATAAAAAATTCAGTTCAAGTATTAGTCTACAACGTACATACATACATACATACAAAACCACCCAACACACAACTACGGTACTCTCCATAACTTTCATGGTGTATACGATGGCGTGGTACTGGTACGACGGCTCCATAGACAAACAACAGAGCCATCGTACCTGTTCCACCTCATTGTATACACCATGAATGTTCTTGAATACGGCCCACAGACCAAACTGCGCGCTACGATAACAGCGATGAAAAACGAATAACAATTTAGTTTCCCCAACACATTGAGTTTTCTTTATACTTAAGACAATTGATAGAAAACTATAAACACTTATGGAATACTAACCTAAAATGTAACTATTTATGTACAGATTTAACTAGCTATATATCTTTTTCTTCATCTTTTTCGTTTGCTTGTAACACGTTAAAGTGCAACTGGAACT
>JAWZYT010007191.1:0-18290 GCA_034508575.1 Petrolisthes manimaculis | reverse complement strand
TATTTCACCGTGAGAAAAAGTTAATATATGACGAGAAAATATTTAATGTTCATGAAGACTAATTTTGGTACATTTGGAGTAACTGATATTCCTCCAGACTATTCCAAATAACAGGTCACCTTTTGAACATGACTTTTATTGTTTCTTACCTTTTTTGTTTTTTAGAAGGCTTCTTGCATTCAGTCTTCACCTGTATCAAATAAATGAATCGAAAATTAGATTAATAATAATAATAATAATAATAATAATAATAATAATAATAATAATAATAATAATAATAATAATAATAATAATAATAATAATAATAATAATAATAATAATAATAATAATAATAATAATAATAATAATAATAATAATAATATTTGGGAAGGAAACCCTCTTTGATAATAATAATAATAATAATAATAATATTAGCAATAACTATAAAGATAATAATGATAACAACAATAATAACAGCACGAGCCGATAGGAAGTCTTTTGGTAGAAGTGTAAAGTGACCTTGTACCACCACAGAGTCAGGCGGGGTATAGGTGGGTGAATTGAACGTGATCTCTTACATAATCAACACTGTTTAAATTACCCTCCGTCCCCACAGTAACACGGATATGTACACCTATCTTAAGGACCCAGTGATCGTGTAGGAAAATTGGAGGCTTCTGTTTTCTTCTAACTATGCCACGAAACAAGCTCCTTCTATATAGGTAGTGTTTCATGGCAATAATTGAAGGACTCATTTATCTCACATTTTCTGACTACAATACAGGGTCCCTTAATTAATACCCTCTACTACATAACCTAACCTAACTTAAGCCAGACACCATACACCCATTCATACATTCCATACACATATACACCATACACACATTCATTGTTCCCGCTAAAACACTATTCCTAACCTATATGAAAAATTACACAGCCAGCCACTGTTTACATACCGTCCGTCCCCACACTAAAATATAATTAAATAACACGGATATGTCAACCTCATAATACCCTTTAAAACAGACAATAATATTCCTTCCCGCTAAAACACTACCTAACACAGGATCAAGAGACTACACTGACCTAACCTAAGTCAGAAACCCTATATACAGCCAGGGAGTAAGGGAAGGAAGGAAGGGTACACAGGAGTTATATAGGTTGATGGTATTTAAGATCTTGGGTTGACGTAGGCAAGTCTCCTTTAGGCAACCAGTTCGCAGAATCGACTTTGTTGACACTGGAAGCATACGGGACGGGAGTTTGGTAGTGTATGTGTGTATGTGTGTGTGTGTATGTGTGTGTGAGGCAAGTGTGGTGTGTGTGTGTGTGTGTGTGAGGCAAGTGTGGTGATTGTGTGTGTGTGTGTGAAGCAAGTGTGGTGTGTGTGTGTGTGTGTGTGTGTGGCAAGTGTGGTGTGTGTGTGTGTGTGTGTGAGGCAAGTGTGTGTGTGTGTGTGAGGCAAGTGTGGTGATTGTGAGGGTCGTCGCTATAGAGAGCTTTCACCCCCCCCAACATCCCCTACCTCATCCCCACCCCCATCCCACCCCACCAGATGGCTGTATACTCACCCTGCCTTCTGTGTCATTGGCTGTATGCATAGTTCCCGTTACAGCTATACACGGACATTATACACACTCTTATACACACTTTTATCTCCTCCCTCGTGCTACTGGGATATAAAGGTTTAGGAGGGTTCTTCCCTTTTCAGTTCCCACAAGAGTAGGCCCCCTACAATTCGTATTACAGGTCTGTTTTACTGGTTAGGGTAACATAATAATTACCCATACTTTAAACAAGAAGAAGAAATAAAGTAATAAAGGTTTAGATATACTTACTAGGGACGTTTGGTTACTATATACATAATAATATATTTATCAATAAGAATACTGTAAATTTATGTAAATTTTAGCTGTATTTAAGATGTTTGCTATATTTTTTTGTATTTATTATTTCATTAATTTTGAAAATCAAAGTCAAAAGAAGTAGATATGGTACACATACATACACAGCAGATAAATAACTACTACCAAGACTACACACACACACACACACATATACACACACACACACACACACACACACACACATACACACACACACACACCAGCAGTAGCTCACACATATAGTCCAGTACTAAAGACACACACACACACGCACACACACACATTTCTTAACATTTACTCAACCACTTTGTCGAGGTCAAAAAATGTGGAGTTTATGTAACCCTGACCAGGTTTAGTGTTCCAGGTAACGAACCAACAGACTTCCTCATTCTCGGGTGAGGCAAAAGAAACTAAACATCAAATACATGACAAAAATAATATAAACTAATGCATATAGTAATTAGTAAATAACATGAATTATATATCTCTTAGTTTTACAAGGGGTAACACCAGGGGAGAGGAAATAAAGAGGAAATAAAGAGGAAATAAAGAGGAGGGACAACAGAAACGAAGACGCAAAATTAATATACTGTAGTAGAAGGAAAAATAATTGTCAAACCGATTAACAAAGAGAACGTTATCATGAAGGGCGAACTAAAGTAAACATTTATATACACACTTTTTTTTTCTTACTCTTATTAATTTTCCACCATGTATCAAATAACTACATAGCCCTTAGTGGTAATTAACGTTCCCAAGGTGCTTGTACTAAAGGTAAATAAAGAAAAGAAAAACTTCTACCTAAAGAGACTGGGTTGTGTTTCGTAGTCCGAAATAGATTCATGGATATAAAGACCTTGTGATCGTGTATGAAAATTGGAGAGGCTTCTGATTCTTCCTGACCATGCCAAGAAAACAAGATCCTTCCAGATAAGTGGGGTTTTGTGCCTGTATTTGAAGGACTTCTTTATCTCCAATTTTCTCAGGGTCCCTTAATTAACAAACAAGGGCTGTGAAAACAATGTCTCTCGATCTTTACCCCTAGTTATTTTATACACACATAATATTATTTTTAAAACATAAACATTTGTTCTACAAACATAATATTCTATAAACACATAATATTCCTTTTAAACATCAACCTACATTAGTCCTATACATAAATGCTATTCCATACACACATGATAATCCTTTCAAAAAATAACATAATTCTACACACACATAGCATTCTAAACACACATAATATTCCTCTTTAAAATAATCAACACAGTTCTACACACTAATAATAAATTTTTCCTCTTTCTTTTTTTTCAGATTTCCTTCAAAACATCAACACAGTTCTACACACCAATCATAATTTTCTCTCTATTTTTTTTTTTTTTTTTCAGATTTCCTATTTGCTTGGGCTCGTGTTGTTCCCCGGGGATGACTTCAACGATCGCTTGATGCGCCTGGGACTGTTTCTGAGTGGGTGTTGTCCAGGGGGAGGCGCTTCCAACATGTGGACCGTGATGCTGGGAGGATCACTGGACCTCTCTATCATGATGACCTCTGTCTCTACCATTATCGCTTTTGGTAAGAATCATAATTACTCATGTGGATTTCAAAGGTTACAAAAACTATTAAGTATTAACGTTACACTAAGGTATTAATTTTATACTAGTATGAATAAAGAAGATAGAAAGTCGCCAGAAGTTGTGTGACTTCTCTTAACTATATTATAGAGAGGGGAATTGGGGACGAACACAAGTACTTTAGTGGATGATAGGAAGTTACTTTATTAGAGGAATGGAGTCGGGGCTTACTTTTAAGGACCCTCTGCTTGTGTATGAAAATTGGAGGCTTCTGATTCCTCCTGACAATACCACGAAACAAGCTCCTTCCAGATAAGTGGGGTTTTGTGCCTGTATTTGAAGGACTCCTTTATCTCCAATGTTCTGACTATATCACAGGGTCCCTTAACCCAACATGCGTGGGTAGACAGCAATTGTGTGTTGGCATTGTAGATAAATACACTCTTTAAGATGGTAGTTCTTTGTTGGTACATTGGAGTGACATGATTCCTCCAAAGTATGCCAGGAAACAAGACCAGATGAAGTAAAAATAATGGTGTTCTGTTGCTTGGACTAGTTTGGAGGAATCATTTGCTCCAGATTTACCAACACAAAACTTCCCCCTTAAGGTGGTCATTCTTTTTTGGTACATACATTGGAATGCCTTGATTCCTCCAAAGTAAGCCAGGAAACAGGACCAGAATAAGAAAAAAACAATGGCGTCCCGTTGCTTGGAATAACTTTGAGGAATGAATTTCTCCATATTTACCAACACAATATATTAGTAGCAACCCCTTGAAAAAAAAAAATAAGGTAAGATTTTTCTAGATAAGCAAAAATAATGTCCAGATAATTTACTGCTGTAAGAAAAGGAGAGGACACTTTTTTTGGTGCTAACACTCTAATCTGTCCCTTCAACTTTCCTTCAGCTTCTGTGCCGCTGTGGGTGCTGTTGGTGGGTCCCTATATTATCGCCGACGCTACCTTCGTCATCCCCTTCATGGACATTACCATCACCGTGGTCTCCCTCCTCATTCCCTGTGGACTCGGAGTCGCTCTACAGATTTTTTACCCCAAGTGAGTTCGCCTCCATATAATATCCTACTCGTATTGGTAACATAACTTTCAACACCTGACCTGCTCTCCTATATACATTATAATAATAGACCTGCTCCCTTCTACAGATATTTATTGTACATACACACACACACACGAACACAACCTGACACAAACACACACACACAAAAACACAACAAAACACAGAAACACATACATACACTTACAAAAAACATAAAAACACAACACACACACACACACACAAACACATAAAAGAGCACACAAACAAGCAAACACACACAAACAAATAAACAAACAAACACACTCACAAACACACACACAAACACAGAAATAAACACACACACACACACTTCCCTTTCCCTTATGCAATTTTCAGAACCTCCCGTATAGGTACAGTACAAGAAATTCATTGAACCTAGAATAATATTAACCTTGGATACTTTTAACCTATAACAAGATTTTACAAGGGAAAAAAGAAGACTGTGTTGGCCCTGAAAGACTTTTTTTTTTTTTTAATCACAAGGGAAAATGAGATAGTGGAAAGAGAGGAAGGAGCCTTTACTTCCACACTATCTGGCAGAACTCCCCGGCGGCCAAACGTTATCATAAAAACCCAGTTGTAATTTACACGTTTGGTGTTTGGGTGAGTGTCGGGTATGATAGTGTGCAGCCTGTCGGAGTCTGCTCTATATATGTGGTAACACTGCTAAATGAATGTTCGAATGAATGATCTATCTATCTATCTATCTATCTATCTATCTATCTATCTATCTATCTATCTATCTATCTATCTATCTATCTATCTATCTATCTATCTATCTATCTATCTATCTATCTATCTATCTATCTATCTATTTATTTATGTATCTATCGAAGGGATCTCAAGCAACAAGAAGTAAAAGAAAAAATAAGATAAGCAGTGAGGGTGGTAGAGAGTTAACAGAATGGCTCGGGTCAGAAGGAACATCAACTCAGTTACATCGTTAATAACCCTCATCTATGCAGGCCGTATTTCTTTACTGGGTGTAGAATTGTCCAACCCCAATACACAGTTGTCAATCACAGTTTTCCTGACACTAATAATTAATAAATGTCGTCTGTAGTTGATGAGAGGGATAACTTTCGTCTTTCCTTTTTGTGGTCTTCCCCAGATGCAAAAAGTACTGCAATTATGTGGTGGCTCCCATCTCTGGTGCCAGTATACTCATCACCTTCACGTTTGGAATGTACGCCTACCAGTTCATCTTCACGCTTTTCACTTGGAGGGTAAGTTTAGTGTCATTTATTATGATGTAGAGTAATATAATTTAGAGTAATATCATGCACACATATCATATAACACGATTTGGAGCTGTATAATTATACCCTTTATAATATACAAGAGGCCCTCGATGTAAAAACAAACATGTATCGGCAAAAAAAGATGCGAACTGCCACCGACATCGAAGGGAAAATGTGTCACAACTGAAGTTAACAATACAGACAATCTTAGTATCTTTTAAATGTATTTTTCACCATATGTCTGGCAGAGGGCGGTATCCTAGCGACCTATTGCTGCCGGACACTGGCTAACAGATTTCAAAATTTACTAGTTACGTCTGCCTGGGTGGAATCAGTGCACTGACTTTTTTTGTGCCCAGATTGTTTTCAAACTAAATCTTTACCCCGTGATTCTGGTGGCCTTTAGATTTACCCTAGTGCATTGACATGGGTACTGCAACAACTAGCAAGGAGGAAAGGGCCCGTATTTTGTCACTAAGGGAAGTAAAAGTGCCAATTAAAGAAATATGCAGGCCTACCAAAACCATAATGTGTATCCTTCTTGCTGCCTGGAGAGATCCTATTTTGAAAAATTAGCTAGGTCTATGCCTAGACGTCTGCAAGAGGTTATTAAAATGAAAGGAGAAATGACAAAGTACTAATTGGTGGGTACCAGAACAATATATTTTGTTTTTTATTTGAAATCTCACATAATTTTATGTCACGATGTCGTCGGTAGCGTCGATGTTGGTGGCAGTTCGAATCTTTTTTTGCCGATACTGTTCTGTATAACACTTCTCGTTTAACACAGACCCATTACATCACCAACGTTAAGTACAATAATGTAATGGATAGCCAAGTTAACTACATCTCTCTTTCAACCAATAGATGCTAGAATAATATTAATAACAATATTAATAATAATATTAATAATATTAATATTAATAATAATAATAATGATAATAATGATAATGACAATAATGATAATGATAATAATGATAATAATAATAATAATAATAATAATAATGCTTTCCCTACACCCAAGTATTTTAAATCTCTACCTTTCTTCAGATGTTGGTTTCAGGAATTTGTCTTCCCACTATCGGGTACCTGGCTGGCATGTCCCTCTCCTTCCTTTTCCGTATGCCCGTGGACCAAGTCATTGCTATCAGCGTGGAAACGGGAGTACAGAACTACACCATCGCTATCATCATTCTCAACATGACACTCGAATCACCTGCTGGGGAGTTGGCTTGTAGTGAGTGTTTTTTTAACTGTGTTTTTTTTTTTGTGTGTGTGTGTGTCTGTGGGCTGGTGGGTGTGTGTGTGTTGACAAACATGACCTTGATTACATGGGGACGAAATTTTGAGTATTGTCCACTCCTGATAAATAATTTTAAAACATCCTATAACTGTTGTCAAAATAAAGGGCAACTGATGCCTCCAAACTGTAGTACAAACCAGCTCCCAAACTCGTAAACCGAGGTATACTGTATATCCTACCAGGCTGACTCCTGGCACAGTTGAAGGACCCCCGTGATGTAGTCAGAAAATTGGAGGCTAGAAAGTCCTTCAAACACTGCCACGAAACACCACTTACATTATTAAAGGAGCTCGTTTCGTGGCATAGTCGGGAGAAATCAGAAGCCTGGTACCAGGTCTCATACACGATCACAAGGTTCCTTTAAAGAATCAATGTCCCTCCAATCCATTCACATCAACAGACGACCCCATACCACTCCCTCTCTCCCTGAACAGCCATGCCGGGAGCTTCAGTCATATTCACTCCTTTGCCTCTGTTGTTACTGGTGGCGGTAAGGAAGGTGTACGATAGAGTCAAGGCGGGATCACTCAACATCAGCACACCGTCTCATATCAAGGTTAGTACTGTATGTATGAAGTATATAACCAACTCTATCGCTTCCTTACGATGAATGAACACGTAAAGGGGGACTCGAGCAGATATCTAAACCAGAGTTTTTCTACTGTACTTTTGTGACGAGCTCTATTTTTCTGTATGTGTATTGTACGGTTGACCACATGAATTCTTACACAGGCTATATGGAAAGAGAGGTCATTATTCTGGAAGTACTGCAGTGAATGGACTACCAAGTAACTCAGTAATTGCAAGACAACAAACCTAACAATATTGTTGTATTGCAGTTAAGTAGTCTTCTTTAACCTAACAATATTGTTGTATTGCAGTTAAGTAGTCATTTACATTTTCAAGAAAACAACTGCGTGTGTACGAATTATTGTGGCCAAATATTACCACTTCCGCTATTTCCGATCTCAACTTTCACCCAGTCTCAAACATACATCACTACTATTTGTCCCTCCCATCACAGGAAATGGCAAACACCAACACCACTCTGGACCAGAAGGCTGAGAAGAACGGCAAGCAACATGCCCTAACACCAACCACTGCTGAAGGAGGAATCGACAACCCCGGTGCTGACCTCAGGGACAACATTTGACCTGCCAGTTAATTAATTCTTGACGACCTGAATATAACCTGGCCCTGAATGGGTAGTTATGACCGTCAAACATTGTGTATATAAACATTAGATACGTCTAAGTAAGATAAGTCTATACTCACTTGAGGGTAAACGCGTGATGACGTTATTAATGACGTTCTTGGCACAAGAGTTTATATCATTATGTGCCAAACATTTCACATAATGTATATCACAGATGTATATTCACACAAGACATCTACACTTCATGGAATCTGTGGAATGATTGGCTCACCAGTTTGTCCCAAAACAGCTTATTCAGTCAATAAGTACAGCCATGGGTGATGGTGCTGGACCACAGGGTTCAAGGAGTGTTGGACAGCAACTGAACAGAGTTCGAACAAGTGAATTTTCCAAACCATTCTCAACATTGAGAGAGGTTTAAAAGACTCACTTTTTCGAACTTTGTTCAGTTGCTCTCCAACACTTCTTGAACCCTGGTCCGCCACTATCACCCAAGGCTGTACTTAGGAATTACGATATATAATCACAAATAAAATGTATAGTAATAACGGGTGCGGAGAATAAATAATATAATAACAATATCGCTAATAATAAAAAATAATAACAATTAAAACAATAACACTTAATATAATAAGGTAATGTAAGTGATAATTAAACACATTTCATAATATCTGTATTGTAATTTCAACAAAATTACCAATAACAAACACTGTTCACACCAATGAATGATTTGTAGTGGAGAAAATAATCATCATACACAACTTTGAAAACGCCAGATAAAAACTTCAGATCACAAGCATAACCTTTATGTATGTATGTATGTATGTATTTCTTATACTTAAGGGAACCCCGGTGATGTAGTGAGAAAATTGGAGGTTAGTGAGTCCTTCAAATATTGCCACGAAACACCATCTATATTTAGGGTGCATTCACACCAAGCGAGTCGCGTCGAGTCGCGTCACATCAAGTCAGTGTACGTCACGATGCGTCATTATTCGCCACCCGCAGTTAACATTAAATCATATGGATGTAAGGCAAAGCCATTCACACCGGATGCGTCGCGTCGAGTCGCGTCTCGTCGCGTCGTGTCGCGTCGAGTCACCGATGGCGCCAGACCCATTTTTGTGTCAGTCACAGCCAGTCCACGGTGGTGAATTTCTTGTTTATCAGTTGCATTTTCACTTACCAGCAAGAATAAATGAACTATTACCATGTTACTTTTATTCATTATTGACCTACACACATACTCATTGTTGGAATTTTCAATAAGACACTTCTTACCTTAAAAAAATTGTCATTATTTCTTCAACTCCAACAGCACGTCTGTAATTAGTGTTCCTTTGCTTTAGGGAACATCCTGACAAGTCCATCACCTTCTTCAAGTTTTCACTAGTCATCTTAAAGGAGTCGTAGAATTTTTCTGGATGGTTCAGCAAGTCTGGGAATAAATGACTGAAGTTTCCAAAATCTGGCCTTTTGGTGTTCAGTTCATGCATCTAGATTCGGGTTATCTTACGTCTACAACGACGACAAAGCCTTAACAGAACAGCTACCTGCCTCACCAAATGAAAATGGGTCAATTGTTCTTGAAATCTGGCGAGCCACTGAGTAAACAGAGTAATGACTTGACTTGGGCTGACGCTGTAGGTGTGAACGGAGATTTTGTGTTTTGACTCGCACCAATTGACGTACACTGACTTGACGTGACGCGACTTGACGCGACTCGCTTGGTGTGTATGCACCCTTAAGGTGCTTGTTTCAGGACAGAGTCAGGAGGAATCAGAAGCCACCATGTCTCCTACACGATCACATGGTCCTTAATTAAGAGAAGCACTGTGGATGAATTGAAGGTGTATTATTGATTCCTCCAGACTATCCTACGAAACTATTCCCCTACTCGTGTGTGTCTCGTATACCAAAAGAGATAGTGGTTTGTTTCCAGGCATAGTGTGGAGGAATCAGTAGCCACCAATTCAATCTATGTCACATGCAGGCACTATAATCAGAAAGTGTGAGTTCGAAGCATAACGCGTTACATTATGATATTGCTGAATATATATGTACTGTACAGTCACGACCACTAATAACTATATAGGTTTGTTTGATGCTTCGAACGGTTCAATTTCACCAACTTAGTAATTCCAATGGAGATGTTATTGTGCATTTATTTACAGTCTCCAGGTATTCGAAGCACACCTGTATACTTATTAGTGCTCGTGACTGTACTAAATTATTATTATTACTATGGAAAATGGAAAAAGTCAAACTAGGCTCTGAAATAACTGATGACCAAGGAAATAATTATACATTGGTTTAAGGTGGTAAATCTCTAATTGTTAGTTATTTAAAAGGCTACTAATTCCTCCAAACTACACTATGAAACTAATGATCACCTTTATATGCAACTCTGAGGCTGCCTGTTCCTTGAAATTGTTTGGAGGAAACAATAGCTACCTAATTCTGCAAAAATATTATTGATAATTAGCAACAACAACAAAATACAAAACGAGAAAAATTATATTCTAAGATTTCAGAAAAATGGTTCCATGTATATACGACTCTTAATTAAACAAAGAGAATTTTTTTTATAATAATATCAAAATAATCTAATCTAATACACTACAAATACATTGAAAAAACAACAACAACAACAACAACACAATATTACATTTGACGACTGTTATATGGATAAGAATATTTACGACAAATGCACTGAGATACACAAAGTAATCTCCTATTCAGCAAAGTCTAGAGTTGGTTGACACGAGTACAGCTGTAGTAGTAGTATTCAGTACAGGGGTGTTTCATTTTTCATATGATGACATTGAACTTGGTTAGAGGAGTGTGTGTGTGTGTGTGTGTGTGTGTGTGTGTGTGTGTGTGTGTGTGTGTGTGTGTGTGTGTGCGTGTGCGTGTGCGTGTGCGTGTGTGTGAGAGTGTGTGTGTGTATGTGTGTGTGTGTGTGTGTGCGTGTGTGTGTGTGTGTGTGTGTGTGTGTGTGTATATGACTTGGTACTTAGTTACAAATAGATATAGATATACAAAGCAATACGAGTACTTGTTCGATATAGAAACCCCTTTATGGAGCGAATGACACAAATCATCTCCCTAAAAGTTCAACTTGTGTGACTCAACAAGAACAATATACAGTAAAGTATCAACAAAGTGGCCACATCCGCCAAACAACACAATTCCTCCCCTCACCAGCATCACACCTAAACGTCCACCATACAATGATCAACTCCAGATGATGATGTTCGTATAAAATGAGAAGAAAAAAAAATACACGAAATAACTGATCACAATGTACAAAATAAAGGCTGGAGTTGAAAAAAAAGCTATATACTTCAGAAGGTTAGGTTTGTGGCATCCCTAACTAACAGACAGACAGACATACAGATAGCCAATCAGACAAGACAGACATACAGATAGCCAGACAGACAGACATACAGATAGCCAGACAGACAAGACAGACAGGCCCTTCAGAAAGTGACTTGTGCCATGAGCCTGGTGCCTGGTATAGCCTGACGAAGGGACACTGTAGCCTCAGTCCTTGCCACGTGCCACATTTCCTTATCAGTGGGTGCCGAGGACAAGAGGGACGTAACCGCCGCCTGTCTGTCCTCCAGCTGGGTAGCGATGGTGGCCAGGGGGGAGACGGAGGGGGCGGCACTGAAGAAGAGCATGTTTCGTCCCAGCGTCAGTCCGGACTCCCACACACACCCGTCTAGAGAGTATAGCGTCGCCTGACCTGACGCAGCATTACCTGTATATATAACAACACATTAACCTGACGCAGCATTACCTATATATATAACAACACATTAACCTGACGCAGCATTACCTGTATATATAACAACACATTAACCTGACGCAGCATTACCTGTATATATAACAACACATTAACCTGACGCAGCATTACCTGTATATATAACAACACATTAACCTGACGCAGCATTACCTGTATATATAACAACACATTAACCTGACGCAGCATTACCTGTGTAACACAATAAGTTAAGTAAGGGGGAAGTTTTGTTTTGGTAAATCTGGAGCAACTGAATCCTCCAACCAAACTATTCCAGGCAACAGAACACTATATTATTTTTGCTCTTCTGGTCCTGTTTCCTAGCATACTTTGGATCAAGGAATCAAGGCACTCCAATGTACCAAAAAAGAATGACCACCTTAAGGGACCCTGTGATGTAGTCAGAAAATAGGAGATAAATAAGTCCTTTAAATATTGCCACGAAACGCATACACCTATATAATTGATAAAAGGAGCTTGTTTCGTGGTATGGTCAGGAGGAATCAGAAGCCTCCAATTTTCATACACGATCACAGGGCCCTTAACACATATATTTCCCGTACGTACGAGATGTAAAGCCACCAAATAATTATAATCCCATTTCACCATTTATTATAAGGCATGTTTTTGGCTGAGTAGATTATTACATTAGATTCTTCTATTAAGTGGAATATTGTTAGATAAATTAGTTAGGTAATGTTACAGGATATGTCAAATGATCGAGAGCTTATGTTTAGCACAACACATATATACTGTCCCCAGGAATACCAGTAATATCTTAAATCTTCAAGAACAGCAAACTTTAACGTATCACCTGATTATAAGTTGGGACAATAGAACCTCTCTTGTCGGTCACCTAAACCAGGCACAGGTTCACCTATAGGAAACAAACTCCCACCTGAAAGAATGAAGTGTGCACTAGTAAGCAGCACTCACCTAGGAGGATATGGGTGCTGTTCCCCTTCACCACCCGGACCTGGAGGGCGTCAGGGGCGGCGGCAGGGACGGGGGGCATCTGGTGTGAGTGTGAGGTGAGGCTGAGGGTGATGTCACGTTCCTTAGCCAATAAAGGGGCGTTCACCATGTTGATCCCGTTGGGTGTCATTCCTCTCAGCATCCCGACCAGCACCGCAGGACCAACCAGGTCCTTCATTCTGTCCATGTCATCACCTGTAATGTGTCACAGGCTTGATTATCATCTTATAATAGGAGGGAAGAACTATATTATATATATAGTAGATTGTAAAAAGTAAAAGTTAAATATATTGTAGTATATATGTATACATTATATACAAGTCATAATAATTAAAGGAAATAGAGTATTTTCATCAGGATAAAAAAGACAATTAACTTCGAGTGCTCAGTTATACAATAGAAGATCTTTTCTCTTTATTATTGCCTGCGACTCCTGTCTGGACTTAAGTAACAATATTTACCATAGAGATCAAGGCAGACCTTGATGGGGGTAGTGTTTTCTTTATTCAACTGTGTGAGATGTTTAGCCAGGCAGCCCAGCGCCTGTGCCAACTCAATCCAGGGTTTCAAGGATTCGTTAGTAGCGTTGGTGAGGGCTGGAGCGTTGACCACACCCACCAGCGGCTTCCCCTTCACCATGTCTGCGAGTTGAGTGGCCATCTCACAAGCCACACGATGCTGGGCCTCCACAGTGTTGGCCCCAAGGTGAGGTGTGCAAATTACCTGAAGAAGGGAGGTTCATGTAGTATAATTTCCTGGAGAAGAAAGACCAACCATATTACTTTTTGGAGGAAAATTTATGAAGTATGAACGAAATAATGAATATAAAAACTACCTGAAGGACAGAGTCGAGATAATACCTTACAGGTATATAATTTATCAAACAGATGGAAGCACACAGTCTTTAAGAATGGCCTTAGAAGGAGACAATTAATATTCTTAAATTTATTAATATAACGTCATCATCAGTTAGCTACTACTACATAAAAATCCACTAAGAGCCTTAAGTCCACTATATAATACCTTTGGGTGTGAGCAGAGAGTGAGGTCTGTGGGTGGCTCCTCCACAAACACGTCCAAGGCGGCACCACCACACTGGCCAGACTGGAGGGCCTTCAGGAGTGCTGCTTCATCCACGATCCCACCCCTCGCCACGTTCACGATCTTGACGCCCTTCCTGTGCAGACCAACAACACAAAAATTACACAAACCCTTCCATAGCAGAAGTTTGGTCCGTCATGTTTTAAATATTCTAACTTTAGTCCAATAGTTGGTAGCTTTTAGTTGGTAGTATTTGGACTTAATTAAAGGGGGCCTACCTAATTAATGCTATATAGGCCATTATCATACAACATCTAGTTACAGTACAAGACGAGTTGTACAGTATGTAAGACAAGTGTTGCAAGTTCAAAGATATTAAAGAACAATTCACTTTATCCATATTCGAATTAATGTGGATACACTAACCACTTGAAAGAAAGAAAGAAAGAAAGAAAGAAAGAAAGAAAGAAAAAAAGAAAGGAAAAAAGAAAAAAAAAAGAAAAAAAAAAAAAGAAAAAAAAAGAAAAAAAAAAGGAAAAAAAAAGAAAAAAAAAAGAAAAAAAAAGAAAAAAAGAAAGATAAAAAGAAAGAAAGAAAGAACTAACGAACGAACGAACGAACGAACGAACGAACGAACGTACTTGCAAGAGGCCAGTACGGTGTCGTTAATAAGGTTCCTGGTGTGGGGTAACAAGGGCGTGTGTACCGTGATGTAGTCCGCCCTGGGCCACACCTCCTTCAGGGGCAGTGACTCCACCCCCCACTCCGCCGCCGCCTCCTTCGGGATGATGGGGTCGTAGCCAATGGTGATCATACCGAAGGCTTGCATCCTTTTGGCGACCTGTTAATGAAGGTACACAACTTAGGTCAACTCTGAAATACTAATACCAATACACCTGTACTAATACTAATACTAATACCAATACTAATACTAATACTACCAATAATAATACTGTAATTTATCTATCTTCACTTTCTATCACTTTTTTATTCTCCTCCAATGTAATGTGTCTTCCAAGGCATCTCAATTGAACAAACGAAATTGGACATGACTTTGGACCTTACCACATCAATGTCATTTCAGGTGTGAGGACATTAAATGAGATACAGTACTATACCTTTTGCCCTCAAGATGGTAAAATAATAATCACCATCCCCATCGTGAATAAAATAATCCCACCTTTCCTAATATAGTAAAGTATAGTAAAATACAGTAAATTACAGTAAAATACAGAAATACAATGAAATACAGTAAAATACAGAAATACAATGAAATACAGTAAAATACAGTAAAATACAGTAAAATACAATAGACTACAGTAATATTATAGTAAATACAGTATAATACAGCAAATATAAAGTAAAATACAGTAAAAAAAACAGTAAAATATAGTAAAACACAGTGAAAATAATCACCACTATCCTCAATAAATAATAATAATAATAATAATAATAATAATATCCTGTAATGCTCACCTCCCGTCCAATCCTGCCCAGACCCACTATAGCGAGGGTCTTGCCGTGCAGCTCAGACCCCAGGTAGGTCTTACGGTCCAGGTGCCTGCCTTGAGTGCCGCACTGGCCTGGGGGATGTGTCGAGCCATGGAACACATCATGGCACACGGTGTGTTCTGCTGCTGACAGTGTGTTGCCGCCTGGGGTGCTGTGGGGGGGGGGGGGGGGGGAGGAGTGGGGGAACGAAGCAAATTATCTACTGTACTTTTCTAAAAACAAATTTCACCTAAAATAAAAAAAAAGTATTACTTGACGGACCAACCCAGAAAACTTAGTAAATTATAATACAATACGTTACGAACTAAAAATCTACTCACTCAAACAACCATACAAACAATAATCTATAGTTAAGGACCCTGTACAGATCGTGTATGAAAATTGGAGGCTACTGATTCCTCCTGACCATGCACGAAACAAGCCTGTCTGTCTGTCTGTCTGTCTACTGTCTGTCTGTCTGTCTGTCGTCTGTCTGGTGATAAGGTTTGACAGGCATAGATAAAGACACCCATCCATTCATTCATTTCATTCATTCATTCGTCTCTGATAAGGAAGGACCATTTCTTTAGGGATAGTAATATTATTATGTTGTGGGAAAAAAAAATAGAAATAAAAACTGGAGGGCTACTGATTTCTCCAGACTACTATGCCTATGCAGGAACATTATTATTATTATTATTATATCCCTCACTGAATATGAAGTCAGTGGTGGATGAGTTTTATGGCAATGTTTTGGGATTATTTTAAGCCGGTTCAAATATGCTCAAACTGATATATATATATTTTCTCTAAACTCATACCCTGTAAAAAAAAAAAAAAAAGTGTAAAGTAATGATCATAAAAAAAAGGACAATAAATTTAATGTACGACAATTTATTCTTGCATTCAGAGTTGTCATGCAAAAATTTTTTTTATAATAATATGTTGCAAGATGACGAGGGATGGTGGGTGTGATGTTGCAAGGAAGGTCTATGAACTTACTGGGTGTGAACAGATGAAGGGTGTAAAACTGGACTCTGTTGCTGAGGAGAAACTGTGTGTGTGTGTGTGTGTGTATTTGTTTGTTTACGTGTGTGTTTTGTGTGTGTGTGTTTTTTATGTGTTTTTGTGTGTGTTTTGTGTGTGTGTGTTTTTGTTTGTTTTTGTGTGTTTTTGTGTGTTTTTGTGTTTTTTTTTTTTGTTTTTGTTTTTTGTGTGTGTGTGCGTGTGCGTGTGTTGTGTAAGATACAACATTAAATATATTAATGTCCATAGTTGTTTGTAGGGATTATAAGTATTTATTACAGAAGGATATATATATTTCCTTCTGTTATACATGATTATAGTCCATACAAATAGCTGTGGATATTACTATGGTTAAAATTCTATCAAGATTTGTCGCAATACCTTTTTTGGCAACGGTACAGTATGTGTATGTATCTTTAAGCCAGACACATCATAGATTACAGAGGTTGTGTGTGCATGGGTCAACTTACTACTACTGGTGTATATACTTGTGTGTTGGTTGTTAGCCTATATACTCTAGTCAAGCCACCACCACCACCACCAAACACCACCACTGTTGCACGTGATATCTCCCCTCCCCCAACACCCTTTCTCTCTCTCTCTCCTCGCTCCTCTCTCTCTCGCTCTCTCTCTCTCTCTCTCTCTCTCTCTCCTCTCTTTCTCTCTCTCTACCTCTCTCTCTCTCTCTCTCTAACCTCTCTCTACCTCCTCTCCGCTCTCTCTCTCTCTCTCTCTCTCTCCTCTCTCTCTCTCTCTCTCTCTCTCTCTCTCTCTCTCTCTCTCTCACTCTACCTGCGTTGCCTGTCTTCCTCCACCCTCTCTCTCTCTTTTCTGGCTCCTCCCTCCCCCTGCATTCATCTCTCTCTCCTCGTTTTCTCTTCCTCCGTCTATAGATCTCTTTTTATTATTCCTCCTCCTCCTCCTTACTCTCTCTCTCTCTCTCTCTCTCTCTCTCTCTCTCTCTAAACCGGTCCAGAATCTTTCTTTTCCTCTCTCTCTCTCTCTCACTCTCACTCTCACTCTCTCTCTCTCTCTCTCTCTCTCTCTCTCTCTCTCTCTCTCTCTCTCTCTCTCTCTCTCTCTCTCTCTCTCTCTCTCATACCACCTTGACTAGACTTCTAAATCATCTTACCCTCTCTACCCCTCCCTCCCTCCCATTCCTAGACCACCCCTCCCCCCTTCCCTCTCCTCCCTACCTCTCTCCCCCCCTACCTAGGACGATCCCTTCCTCCGTCCCTTCCTCCACAACTCATCCCCCCTCCTTTCTACCCGGCACATCACCACTTTCTTCATTATTATAACTATCTATACTTTTACTCTTCCCTTTTCCTGTTCCCCTTCTCATCTTTCTCTTTATTTTTATTTTGATCCTCGCTATCTCCTAAATATAATTATCTACTCTACCTCCTAATTTATCTAACTACCCTAAAACTCTACTCTACTAACTATCTCTCTCTCTCTCTCTCTCTCTCTCTCTCTCTCTCTCTCTCTCTTCTCTCTCTCTGTCTCCTACCTAGCCTTTTCTTACCCACTTTCTTTTTACTCCCTCAACCCTCCCTTCGTTTGCTTCTTTATATTCTTCCACGCCACACCATTGCCTTGCCCTACCTTAGCCCTACCCTTCCATACCCTACCCTACCCTACCCTACATACGTGCCCAGCGGCCTTCACACACACACACACACACACACACACACACACACACACACACACA
>JAWZYT010007190.1:12500-25000 GCA_034508575.1 Petrolisthes manimaculis | reverse complement strand
TTTCCTACCACATGATCCACGTGGCATCCGGCCACGTAAGCATGACAACACACAGTAATAATTGTATCCAAAGACAACTGACAACTCAAGTGAAATTGTATATAAACAGTGACACTTACCTAATAGGTAGGATAACTTAAACTGTCTCCCAGGGCTATAGGCTTGTCTCCACAGAGAGAGACTATATACATATAAGACCAGGCACATCAGTATCATTCCCTGTGTAGATATAAGTGTATATAAATAAATGTATTAAGCCTTGAATAAGAAACTTGTGAAATCAATTACCTAAGAACACCACTCCGCCGAACTCGCTACCAACAACTAACAACCAACAACCAACAACTCACTACAACAACAATGTACTGTACCAGATTCTTTGAAGAGACTAGAATCAGGACTGGTACATTATGGTGGCAGCAGTGGTTGCAATAACAAGATTGCAAAGGAGTTGACTTCCAGGGAGTACAGTGAATAACATAGTTCAAGGACAAGTTGAAGATTTTACTTGTAAACTTCTCTCAGGTAATTTCTTCTCACGACCTCTATAAACGAGGGAGATAAACCACAAATTCATCACCTACAAGACACCTACTTCAACATAACTGCAACTAGACCTACAACGGGACCTCATCTACTTCACAACAATCAATCATCACTACCCCAGGCGTCCCTGTACGTAAATTCTCTCGTAAGGACAACGCCATCCCTTCATCACTACCCATGAGCGTCCCTGGAACGTAAGGACGTCATCACTTCATCACTACCCATGAGCGTCCCTGGAACGTAAGGACGTCATCACTTCATCACTACCCATGAGCGTCCCTGGAACGTAAGGACGTCATCACTTCATCACTACCCATGAGCGTCCCTGGAACGTAGGACAACGTCATCACTTCATCATCTCCATTCTCCAAGCTGACACCTTGTTACGTAAATTCTCTCGTAAAAGGCAAGTCAACATTCATCATCTTCACTCCAAGAACGACTACTAGTGTGTTAGTGTGCGAGCTACTCATCACCACGACTGGCCAGAACATCCCACCTAGACGTCAACTCGTCGTCATCATCATCGTTGCAACTAAAGTACTAAAAGTAGGTACACATTACATGTACATTACATTATTTTTCACTTGTCTACGAACATGTTAGGATAAAATTAGGTTTCCTCATTAAAGCCCAGAAAGAAAGAAAAGAAGTGCCAAATTAAAACAAAGTAAAGAATTCTTCCCCATTAATCTAAAGGTATCGCAATAACTTCGAATATCCCTAATAATGATTCATTACCCTCTGAGCTAGATTCCCCTGCCTCCCTTAAGTCTCGTTGTGGTGCCAACACATACGAGTACATTTTCTTCTTCTCCAACCATAACCCCATTAAAAACTCAATCTGTCTATTATATCATCCTGTATTATCACTAACAATGACTACTCCTCTACAATCTCCTATCGTCTCTGCTCATCATCTAACAAATACTGATTCCACTGTCTCTTCTATGCTAACAATGAAACTCTTACCTACCACCATTTCTCATGTAAAGCATTTTAAGGGAGATAATCCAAGATATGGGATTCATCTCTTCTTGCGTCATTTGGAGAAGATATTTTGCAAAGCGAATGTAGAGCAGGACGAACATAAAATAGCATTGGTAAGAGAGTATATTGCACAGGTTAGTCCAGCCAGTTCTAGGTTAAACACAAGTGCTTTTTCTAATCCAAAGAATTTAACGTCATATGCCACATTTAGACAGTTACTTATTGATGTTTTGGGGGATGGTAAAGTACAAAAATCGTTCTCAAGGGTTCAAAGAATGACTAAAAGAAAGGCAAACAAAATAAATACAAGGGAACTAGCAAAAGCACTTGCATCAGCAGGATCGCTAGAATTATATTCAAAGAAATCTCGCATCATACATCATGTATTACATATTACTCACTCCAGGGATAAGAAGAATCATAATTTTGATACCATAACTCAGAAGGAATCACACAGACAACGTTGCAAACATTGTAACGAAGATAAGCATAAGACCAGTGAATCTGATAGTAATAAATATACAGGAAATTATCAAGGGAAATCAAAGTATAAATACTGTCATTCACATGAGTCAAATTCGTATTCCTTAAATGAACACATGATCCTTAACAAAAGGAAACAAAGCTTGCACAATCGAAACATGATGTATGAAACGAGACCACCACGATATTAAAGTGGCATCAATAATCACATAAGTAAATAAATACTGCCCTGTCGTCGTAAATACCTATAATATAATAATAATCCCTGTCTAAGTATCACATAGTAATATTTCATTAATGATAGACACAGGAACAGCAGTTTCCTTGTTATCGGATAATTCCTTTAACAAATTGTGCAACTTAGATCCCCAGCGGGTTTTATAAATGAACAGGTATTAGGGACACTAAACCCTTCCTGTACGGTTAGACAAAAAACTAACCAAATACACATAATAATATGCACTAAACATAAAATAATACATTTTAGGTATTAATGTATTTTAATACAGGATTGTCCAGGCCAAAATATAAGTCCATATATATGTATTGAAAAAACAAAACAAAAAACGGGAACTATTCCATTATCATAAAGGCCTACTGCAGATAATACTATATTACCACTAAATTTCGTCCATGAATTGAAGGTAGAGCTTCCATCTCATGTTACAACCACATATTAGTGTTCTATCCTTAGTAGAGTCTGGGAAAATAACCTGGGAATGTATCTACTTTCACTAATGTAAAGGATAATAATATTGCTACTATCTATATCTTTAAGAAATCATCTACCAATAATCAGGTAAAGAAAATGACATATTTATATGATCTGTACAAGATGGAAGTTAGACTAAAAACCACAAGAAATATGATATCAATTTTAACCGAAGAGTTAAAAGATAATCATATAAGGGGGAAACTTAGAAATTTGGTCAGGAGACGATATTTTCTAATTTATCGTGATAATTTTATTAATATACTAGCCACATATCAAAATGCGATTGCCCTACCTGGTAACATTTTTAGGAATAACCTATTTATAAATAAGCATATAGGCGACCATACCTTATACTAGACAGAAAATTATAAATGATAAATGAAATGTTGGATGAAAGTATTATTAAGATTTTAACTCCCCCTTTTAACAGTCAAATGTTTTTGGTTTCAAAAATGATGGTGAATTTAAGCCAGTACTTCTTACAGAGATATAATGCTACAAGTAAATATAAATATCCCCTCCCTCCTTTAAGGATGTTTTCTCTAACATTGCTCAAACAAAACCC
The DNA here is from genome assembly GCA_034508575.1 of Petrolisthes manimaculis. NCBI lineage: Eukaryota > Metazoa > Arthropoda > Malacostraca > Decapoda > Porcellanidae > Petrolisthes > Petrolisthes manimaculis. Next base: position 21,701 of record JAWZYT010007190.1, on the reverse strand, counting down.
ATTAAAATTGTTCAGTGGACACTGGCAAATAGCATTATATAATAATACATTTAATACGTCCCATGGTTATTATGAATACATTCGTAGACCATTTGGGTTACGTAATGCTCAATCAACATTTAAGCATATGCTAAATTTTCGTGTTAGTGTTATTAATAACGTAATCATCGCTTAGCTATACAATTTGATTATTTTTCTAATAAGGTACAATCACAATATTTAACAATAAGGAAGGTTAAATAGACATTGCATTAGGTAGGCCTCAAACTTTAAATATATATGTTTCATTATATTACCAGGATATTATACTGATAGGTTATACATTAACCACCACTGGGCTCCATACACAAGCATAAAATACGAACAATGAAAGTAAACTAACGTAAAATCACTCTTGAGTTTATGTTCGTATATAGAGAATCATTATAAAGACATTTTTCCCATTTAACAAACGCACTAAAATAATCTCCTCAGGAGAGTGACAGATGTGTATGGAAGTCAGAAAAGTTAATAAAGGTTAATTAATGTCTGCTCCAATTAATGCATTTCCATATATATAATAATAATAATACATAATAATAATATCACGGGTACAGATGCTTCTTCAGTAAGCTTAGGCACTGTACAGCTCCGGACTGATCAATGGTCCACACTTCTTCCACCCTTGCCTTGGTGTGGGCCTCAACGGATATGGTATCACTGACAGGTGGAGGGGGGAGGGGAGAAATGTGGGCGGAGTTATATAGGGGGGGTAGCGTTACCAATGTTGAGCCATCCAGAAATTTGAATCCCGAACCACTTGTGATCATGGATGTGAACCACTCACTTGAAGGTGGTAGGAGAGGAGGGGTTGGGTTGGGGAGAGAGGGGTAAAGCTTCACCAGTGATCGAGATGGAGAGAATTATTGGATCAAGTAGCTAAATGTTTTCTTCTGTAATCTAAATCCAACTCTGATGCTGCATTCCATGGGATATTCTTTATTATTTGAAATGAATCCAGATTTTACCTAATATAATTAACACGACACCAGTTTTTTATGACTAATATATCAAGCGATGCACCACCTACCCAGTGTTAAGTTACATTTCAAGTAAATCCTTTATTTTTATCCTGTATCATTTATGACATTTTCTAAGAAACGTCTATTGTGTAACTGGTTACCAAAGGATAATAGTTATAGTGTAAGATGTTAATTACCTAATAACTACTCCATCTGTTCTTCCTCACCCCGTCCTCCCTTATTCAATTCACTGTTTCCTCTCCCTCCATCCCAGCATTCCTTGCTCTCCATCTTACCACCACTACCATCATTCTGTGTGTTGCTGCATAATCTGTTAATGCGCAAACACGACCACAATAGAAATAAAAGTGATATTTGGTATGCAAATACAATCCGTTATATATGACGAATATATTTATTACCTTTATTTATTTATCTGAGGTCAACATCTAGGCCAGCCATTCAGACGCCCAGTATAGTGAACCAATCACAAGATTTAGAGGATATTGTGTCACAACTATTGTTATTACTAATTAAAACAGGGAAAAATTGAAATCAGACATTTATTGGTTATTGTTTACATCTCCACAAGTCCTCGTCACGAAGCATTCAAACCCATAATCCAACTGGGTCTGTAGGCACCACACTGTAATTATAATAACCACAATTATTATAACTGTTAACTTATTATAACCTGAAGTTTATACTTCGACCTCACGTTTGCATTAAGCATGTGTAATGTTTGTTTTGTTTTCTTATTATTATTATAAGCACCGATATATGTATTGCTTTAGACCCTTAGCCACGATGATATACAGTATATACACTATTTATATACACTTCTATGAAGATATTAAGGCTTGAAATACTGTAGATTACATATTTCATTTTATTACTCATCAATTTGTTGCTAGTATCGTGTTCAACCACCCTCCTTCTCAATGACAGCCTGCAGTCGCTCGGGCATTGAGGCACCATGCCTCCTCACTGTATAATATATATGGTTTTCCCCGAAAAATCTCCCACTGTGTTCTGGTGTGACGTAACAAATCTGCTGTGGTTCTCTGTCGTTCTGGCTCCCACGTGTTAACGATAGAACCTCATAGATTTTCTATAGGGTTCATATCGCAGTCTTAAATAGACAAATCTATCACCTGCAAATAATCATGAGCAGTAAACCATTCTTGAACTTTCCTCGCCATATGGATAGGGCATCGGTCGTGTATAGGACAGATAAGGGTGAGTAGTTGAAAAGATATTAAAAACATTTAGAATATGTGCTTCATTATATTGCATTTGATCGATCTATTAAATAAAGACACTGTCTATTGTTCACCCCCGTAGAGAGATACTGATTATAATTATTATCCTTTGGATATTAAGCAACAAATAACGGAGCTGAGACAATTAATTTTCTGTCTTCAGCTTTACCTGTATTCTTTTCACCCCTCATGCTGGCAGTCCCCCTCTTTATCACCTCTTCTCGCCGTAAAATAAATAAATTTCTACCTATATTTTTCAAGTAACTGGCAACCTCACACAACCTCCTCTCACCTGTCTTCTCTCTCTCTCACGTCCCCTTCCTTCCTTGCCTTCTGTAGTATTTTTTATCTTTTGTTTCTCATATTTTTAACCTTCTCATTCGTTCTTTGAAAGTTTTAATGACATAGGCCTTTCTCCCTTATCACCCATTGTCCTTCAAATTTATGCAAGCAAAAGGATATGATAATAGTTATGTAGAATATATATATATATATATATATATATATATATATATATATATATATATATATATATATATATATATATATATATATATATATATATATGAAATGAGAGAGAAAGAAGGGGGGGGGGGTTATGGAGGGGCTGGTGGAGGAAGAGAGAACAAGAGAGACGCCAATAGCCGTGGCTGTAGAGACGTTTTCTTGAAGATTTATGGTTGACTTTGGGCGAAGGAACTAATGGAGATGGAGTTCACATTAACAAACCTATATAATTAAGTATTGAATTTTATCATTGTCATCATAATATTATTATTTTCTACTCTCATCTGTAGGCTAATTAAGTATTGTTCGATATCAGCAGAACTGTAATGACATCAGATAGGATGGGTGACTATAAAACTTGGACATATGTAATGAAATGGCTATACTCAATGGTAAATGTGTTTCAACAATAATGAATATATTAAACAAAATTATGAGAACCACAATTATCCATATATTATATGTGAAAAGAATAATATTCTGTGGAACGGAATGAGACAATCGAATCTCTCCTGCAGAATATAGGCTTATTTCTGGTGAAGTGAGGGTTCGAGTCATGTGAACCACAGTTCCCTTTACACACACACACACACACACACACCAATCCCACATCTTGTAGCTTTCGCAGGCTTACCAACCTAACACACGGGGGGGAAAATAACTTGTTCTACGTTACATATAGTGTATTATTGGATTACAAGTAAATTTCTGGCCATAACAAGGAAATCATTAACACGTAGACAAAGCAGAATAAAGCTAGTTACTATTTGTGAAACATATGATAATCAGTGGTGACAACCTATGAGACGTCAGCCTTCATAACCCTACACATTTCTAATGACGAGTATTTATGTGCACACAATAATATAAAGGATTAATTCAATAGAAGACTACCATCAGCATCTTGCTATTACTTTTAATACTAACTTTATAAAGATATTATTGCACCTTGTATTCCACAATATTTATATCATAAAACTCTTAATAGTGACAACATTAAAGTAAAATACAATATACAGAAATACAAATTCCAGTTCCATTTCTATAAAGCATTACATATTTGTCTTCCATTCTTCTTATTGTTTATAATTATGAATTTAGATGCGGCCTATATATTACGTCTAGTTATCACCCACAAGACTTAATTATTAATGTTGGCAATCTTGCAAACCAATGTATTTTGAGAGCCAAAACTGTTACATATTATTCTCCCGACAAAGAGAATATATATGTTTGTCACCTTTGATTCTCCAGGTTTAATAAAAACAGTGGATTATCGGTAAATTTTTACTTAATAATTTGGTTATGGGTGATAAGAGAGAAAAGCTTATGTCATTAAAACTTTCAAAGAACGAATGAGAAGGTTAAAAATATGAGAAACAAAAGATAAAAAATACTACAGAAGGCAAGGAAGGAAGGGGACGTGAGAGAGAGAGAAGACAGGTGAGAGGAGGTTGTGTGAGGTTGCCAGTTACTTGAAAAATATAGGTAGAAATTTATTTATTTTACGGCGAGAAGAGGTGATAAAGAGGGGGACTGCCAGCATGAGGGGTGAAAAGAATACAGGTAAAGCTGAAGACAGAAAATTAATTGTCTCAGCTCCGTTATTTGTTGCTTAATATCCAAAGGATAATAATTATAATCAGTATCTCTCTACGGGGGTGAACAATAGACAGTGTCTTTATTTAATAGATCGATCAAATGCAATATAATGAAGCACATATTCTAAATGTTTTTAATATCTTTTCAACTACTCACCCTTATCTGTCCTATACACGACCGATGCCCTATCCATATGGCGAGGAAAGTTCAAGAATGGTTTACTGCTCATGATTATTTGCAGGTGATAGATTTGTCTATTTAAGACTGCGATATGAACCCTATAGAAAATCTATGAGGTTCTATCGTTAACACGTGGGAGCCAGAACGACAGAGAACCACAGCAGATTTGTTACGTCACACCAGAACACAGTGGGAGATTTTTCGGGGAAAACCATATATATTATACAGTGAGGAGGCATGGTGCCTCAATGCCCGAGCGACTGCAGGCTGTCATTGAGAAGGAGGGTGGTTGAACACGATACTAGCAACAAATTGATGAGTAATAAAATGAAATATGTAATCTACAGTATTTCAAGCCTTAATATCTTCATAGAAGTGTATATAAATAGTGTATATACTGTATATCATCGTGGCTAAGGGTCTAAAGCAATACATATATCGGTGCTTATAATAATAATAAGAAAACAAAACAAACATTACACATGCTTAATGCAAACGTGAGGTCGAAGTATAAACTTCAGGTTATAATAAGTTAACAGTTATAATAATTGTGGTTATTATAATTACAGTGTGGTGCCTACAGACCCAGTTGGATTATGGGTTTGAATGCTTCGTGACGAGGACTTGTGGAGATGTAAACAATAACCAATAAATGTCTGATTTCAATTTTTCCCTGTTTTAATTAGTAATAACAATAGTTGTGACACAATATCCTCTAAATCTTGTGATTGGTTCACTATACTGGGCGTCTGAATGGCTGGCCTAGATGTTGACCTCAGATAAATAAATAAAGGTAATAAATATATTCGTCATATATAACGGATTGTATTTGCATACCAAATATCACTTTTATTTCTATTGTGGTCGTGTTTGCGCATTAACAGATTATGCAGCAACACACAGAATGATGGTAGTGGTGGTAAGATGGAGAGCAAGGAATGCTGGGATGGAGGGAGAGGAAACAGTGAATTGAATAAGGGAGGACGGGGTGAGGAAGAACAGATGGAGTAGTTATTAGGTAATTAACATCTTACACTATAACTATTATCCTTTGGTAACCAGTTACACAATAGACGTTTCTTAGAAAATGTCATAAATGATACAGGATAAAAATAAAGGATTTACTTGAAATGTAACTTAACACTGGGTAGGTGGTGCATCGCTTGATATATTAGTCATAAAAAACTGGTGTCGTGTTAATTATATTAGGTAAAATCTGGATTCATTTCAAATAATAAAGAATATCCCATGGAATGCAGCATCAGAGTTGGATTTAGATTACAGAAGAAAACATTTAGCTACTTGATCCAATAATTCTCTCCATCTCGATCACTGGTGAAGCTTTACCCCTCTCTCCCCAACCCAACCCCTCCTCTCCTACCACCTTCAAGTGAGTGGTTCACATCCATGATCACAAGTGGTTCGGGATTCAAATTTCTGGATGGCTCAACATTGGTAACGCTACCCCCCCTATATAACTCCGCCCACATTTCTCCCCTCCCCCCTCCACCTGTCAGTGATACCATATCCGTTGAGGCCCACACCAAGGCAAGGGTGGAAGAAGTGTGGACCATTGATCAGTCCGGAGCTGTACTTAGGTAAGATATAGCTAAGTTCTATGTCAGGTATGTACTTATGCATAACGAATATTTAATGCACAGCAAACTCGTTACTCTGTAACAGACCAGGAACAATTAACAAATAATGTTAGGGGCAATTCGTACTTTTAGAAAATCGTATTAGGCTATCCTTTACAAATACTCGTGAATCACTAATATATTCTTGGCTTAGTATAATCTCAAACCTTAGCGTGAAAAGTAGCCAGATATTATCGAACCATTAAGGAATTTCTCCCACATATTGATATTAACTACCTTCCAGGATGATTATAGAAAAAAAAAAAAAATAACAAATCCCTTAAACAATCATCTTGTCATTTACTTCAGAAGTCACTCATGGACGTGGTAAACATGCATAAACATTAGCAATTCCTATGCTAAAATATAATAAGACATTATTTAACTCTGAGGATGAAACTAATGGACGAGAATTACAGTCACTTAAATAATTTTCCCTTTATGATAAGATTTTTACAAAAAAAAAAAAACTTAGTAAAAGTGACTTATAAACCAATGAAAGTGATACATTAAATAATGCTTCCCTCAGTGTTAATTACCCTTTTATCAAAATGCAACAGGACATCCTGGGAGAGAATATCAAAACAATCTCCATATAATATATTATCAACATAAACTATGGGTAGATGATAAAACATATATCGCTCAGTGCGAAACATGCAATGCTCCATGACAGGAATATAATCCTGGACGAATCAGGAGACATAATAGGAATAATTCTACTTTCCTTACCAATTACAAATCAGGGCATAAATAAACTATTACCTATGGTTAACCATTTTTCTAAATATTTAGTGGCGGCACCACTACATGATAAAAACCGCAAATAATACGTGCACATATATCTAATCCCAAATTATTTTATGCCTATATACATGTCCCAATATTATAAAGATATCTAATTTCTACTAATTTGAAGCAAACGTTTGTATAACCATATCTCCCCATATCTCCCAGCAGCTAATGGGTAACAATACGGCAAAACCGTAAAATACTACAAGTACTTGGTGGCACAGAAACAATGGAAATCCCTCCACATGGAAAGACTGCATCAAAAAAAATGACAGTCTATGAATACTACAAAACATGGAAATAAAAGGAAAAACTCCTAATCAAATACTATATGGCGTACAAGAAACGTCTTTCATATAATTATATGAGATAACAATTGCCACACAGAAGCCAGGCTACAACAAGGACAACTTCGCTGAACAACAGTGAGTTGCAGTTCAACAATTTCATCATGATGTACAAGCAATTTTCGGGCTTGCAAGGAAATAATGCGTAATCGCCTACACAAGCAATTTTCGGGCTTGCAAGGAAATAATGCGTAATCGCCTACACAAGCAATTTTCGGGCTTGCAAGAAAAAAAATGCGTAATCGCCTACACAAGCAATTTACGGGCTTGCAGGAACAAAATGCGTAATCGCCTACACAAGCAATTTACTGGCTTGCAGGAATAAAATGCGTAATCGCCGGTCTAATAAAGCAAATAATTCAAATGTTCACTCCAGGTGATACATAAAATAATACGGGTACCCGATCGAAGTTTAAAAACTTCACACAGTCATATCTTTAGTAGGTAATAAACTTATAATAAAGAATATTTTTACCAGGCGGATGATATTGTATATGTAAACAGGATAAAGAGATTGGTAAAGCGCGCAAAACCATCCAAAATAAAACCAATCCATATCACTGAAACATAACAATTTCCTCTTCTTAGTAAATTTATCCCTACTATATACTATATAATGAAATAATCAATTACAAACATAAATCCGATCGGTTTACTATGAAATAAAATAATATTTCTTTTTACAGATGTGGCCCAAATCAACCTATATGGATAATAATTCTTGTCTCTACTCTCAACAGCTCCTGGCAGAACCAGACGAGGAACACAACGCAAGACAGATGACGTCTTCAATCCGAGAGCTCTCGTATACAATTTTATTAACAAGCAGATGAAAAGAAAAGAAAAATAAATAAACTAAGGGTGACAAATGATATAATCACTATTTCTTACTCTTTACAGATTTTATCCCAGTGAGCAGTGGCTACAGCTACAAGTATTTACTGATACACTAGTTTATTTGACAGGTATCACACAAATTGAATCCAGCGACTAAGGTAATATTGTTCGCTTATTATACAAAATATATAATGGCTTGAGCCATCACCACAGCCCAGAGCGTGGTTGGGAAAATTTTTACGTGTATTTGCGTGAACATTATTTGGTACTGCTTACATAGTGGTATACACATATATCCTATAAAATAAAGGATTATGAGACAAACTGTTGCATATCGTGGTAAGTGTAACAGGTAAAAAGCATTGCACAGATATTAAATACGAATTATAGAGCTTTACTTAACCAAAAGAAAATATTCACATATACTTAGTAGGCTTCTATTTTATTTCTGCGAGAAGCAGGAAGCTGTATTACGAGTACAGAAACTTTGAAAGAAAGTACAACCATTTATTAGGAGAGTATTTACTGCGGGTAAGATAAGATTAACTCATACTTAATAACTATAATATGCAAAGGAAAAATCAGTGTGAAGTACTATCTTACCAAAATATCTTTCTTCCACCTATTTGAAATATTATTTAAAATCGTGCGTAGTATTTTAATACAAGATTATATACTCATTATTATTCCCATAGAAGGTAAAGTATTATTCATAAGCTACGCACTTCAAGAATTCCCAATGAAAATAGAAATAATCTTTTAATGTTCAAAATTCCTCCTAGAAGTATTATACTTAGTGATGATGTCATCAATGACACACACTCCTCAAGTACCATGTTGCATGTCTTCATTTATATGTTGGTCCTGCATAAATATTGGCAAGTATTCCTCCAAAGGATGCGAAATCTCCACTTGCTTTGAAGCAATTCAGGCACTATATGCATGTAATTCATATCTATTACTAATCAAACCTCTCTTATATCATCAAATTTCTATTTCTACTATCTATACTTACCTACTGATAGACTATTAACAA
>JAWZYT010007190.1:0-2500 GCA_034508575.1 Petrolisthes manimaculis | reverse complement strand
AAATTTGTGTGTGTATTTTTACTCCATTTGTGTGAGAGAGAGAGAGTGAGAGAGAAAGAGAAAGAGAGAGAATTGAATAGTGTTGTGTTTGTGTGTGTGTGAGAGAGAGAGATGTGTGTGTGCGTGTGTTTGTATGTTTGAGAGAGAGAGAGAGAGTGTGTGTGTGTTTGAGAGAGAGAAAAAAAATTGAAATATATTGAATGTTTCTGTGTGTGTATGCATATGTATGTATGTATGTATGTATATATGTGTGTATATAAGTATTTGTATGTATGTGTGTGTATGTATATATGTGTGTGTATGTATGTGTGTGTGTGTGTGTGTGTATGTGCGTGTGCTCGTGAGGTGTAAGAGAGATAAATAGATAGATAGATAGATTGATTGATGGATGGAAGGAGGGAGGGAGGAATGGAGGGAGGGAAAGAAGGAGAGAAATATGAGAGGGTAGGGAACTTTGGGGAGGAAGGAGGGAAGGAGGGAAGGAGGGAGGGATAGAGAGATTGATGAAGGTAGGTAGGTAGATAGGGAGGGAGGGAGGGAGGGAGGTAGGTAGGGCAGAAGGAAGGAGAGAGGGAAAATAATAATACTAATAATAATAATAATAATAGTTAAAAACGGTCGCTGATACTACTACTATTATTACTACTATTACTACTACTACTACTACTACTACTACTACTACTACTACTACTACTACTACTACTACCACTATTACTACTACTACTACTACTACTACTATTACTACTACTACCACTATTACTACTACTACTACTACTACCACTATTACTACTACTACCACTACCACTACCGCTACCACTACCACTACCACTACTACTACTACTACTACCACTACTATCACTATTACTACTACTACTTCTACCACTATTACTACTACTACCACCACCACTACTACCACCACCACCACTACTACCACCACCACTACTACTACTACTACTACTACTATCACTATTACTACTACTACTATTACTACTACTACTACTACTACCACTATTACTACTACTACTACATACTACTACCACTATTACTACTACTACTACTACCACTACTATTACTACTACTACATAGAGAGAGAGAAAAAAGAAAGAGCTCCCTCTCTCTATGTCTCTCTCTCTTTCTCTCTCTCACTCTCTCTCGTCGGCTACCTTCCAATTATTATCAAAGGTTTTGTTATGTATGTAAATATTGTGGTTTATGGTGAACTGGTACACACACACACACACACACACACAACACACACATATACATACATACACACACACAACACACACACACACACACACACATACATACATACAGATTCTCTCTCTATACACACACACACACAGACACACACACACACACACTCTCTGGATTGTGTAAGAGAAATTACAGAGTGGTTTTGACACTGTACAGAAGGTGTGATTTAACGTGTGTGTGTGTGTGTGTGTGTGTGTGTGTGTGTGTGTGTGTGTGTGTGAGAGAGAGAGAGAGAGAGAGAGAGAGGTTATTGCAATGTGTGTTTATGTGTGTGTGTGAATTCTCATTCTCTCTCTCTCTCTCTCTTTCTGTGTGTGTGTGTGTTTTATTTTCCATGTGTGTGTGTATGTTTTATTTGTCCATGTGTGTGTGTATGTTTTATTGTCCATGTGTGTATGTATGTATGTGTTTGTGTGTGTGTGGGCATAAAACAGTGCCGCCCTCTCATTATCGCGACACACACACACACACACACACACACACACACACACACACACACATATGGGCTTCTGGTCGGACAGAGATGTATAATGATAATAAACACTTGAAAGAGCGAGAGAGAGAAAGAGAGAAAGAGAGAGAGAGAGAATACACACACACATACACATACAATAAACTCTCTCTCTCTTTCTTTTTCTCTTTCTCTCATATGCTAGCCCTCTTTCTCTCATTTTTTTCACTCACACACACACAATCTCTCTCTATCTCTTTCTTTCTCTCTCACACACACACTCTCTCTCACGTATATATACACACACTCTCTCTCACGTATATACACACACACACACACACACACTATAATCAAACCTCACATTGAATTATTATTATAAGAGGGGGTCAGTTTAGAGAGAGAGAGAAGAGAGAGAGAGAGAGAGAGAGAGAGAGAGAGAGAGAGAGAGAGAGAGAGAGAGAGCATCAGTAGCCCTCCAATTAAACCATTTATTTTTTTGACCTGGTATTTCCTAGGGTGTGTGTGTGTGTGTGTGAGAGAGGGAGAGAGAGGAGGTTTATGGTAGCGTGAGAGAGAGAGAGAGAGAGAGAGAGAGAGGAAGGGAGGAAGGTAAAGAGAGAATGTGTGTGTGTATGTGTGTGTGATGGAGAGAGATAGAGAGAGAGAGTTACAAGGAGTTACAAGGAAAAGAAGTACCCTAGAAGACCTTACGATCCATACAAAGAGGGTACCTGTGGGTTAGTTGTGCAAGTATGTGACCGTCCTTGAATGTGTCATGTGATACCATCAAGG